>JAMZAV010000902.1:0-232000 GCA_024449915.1 Sweltsa coloradensis | reverse complement strand
TCAACATTAACAACAAAAAGGCAGGCAAAAAATACATAACGGGTGCTTTAACACATTGTTAAAAGTAACAAATTGAATCAAGGGTCAATAATCTTTTCCGGAGACAAGCCTCAGGCCCCCCATTTATGAAATGGCTACCTATAAACCACCCACAATACCCGGCAATGTTTTTGAATTACCCATCAAACATTTTTCTGTGAAGAACACCGTTATTATATTCGCAATGAGCCACAGTTAATACGGCTTATGACATTATTAGGCATAAAATAGATATATTATTCTAGTTGCCAATAACGCATGCAGGTGTTAACCAAAAAAATATAAAAAATATATTCTATCTTTCTTTTTAAAATATTATATTTTATACAATTTCTACTATAATTATCCTATAAGATTAATCAAAAACTACTACAACACTACTTTATTATAATATTTTATACATTTTTATTGTTAGAATATTAATTTGTATGTATTATTAAGAGTGAGTTTCACTATTAGTTGATAAATTCACCTTCGAGGTTCATAACAACATGCGGTGTTTAAGGCGAGGAAATTAACAACTCCTCCTGCTTGAAGTTCCTCGTCATGACCCCCACTAAGCTCCGGGCCCCAAGCCGCGTGCTAAACTCCTCTCTTAGAATCAACAACTAGTCGTCTCGCTAAGAGAACTTTTCTCAAGTTCCGCACAGCAATATTGACCTAAATCTCTTCACCACACCTGTACTAAGAATTCCTTGGCCAATCTCGAGCTGTTGTGTTTTATTTGTTTGAGTGTACCCGTCTGTTTTCTGAGCTGTATTACAAGATATAAAACTAATTAAATGGGTGTTGTGCGACTGACTGGAGAAGAGAGACTTTGACATACGGCGGACTTCACTTTAAGGAAACAAAGTTACAAGTTTTTAATTACGGATAAAACACAAGAAACTTGAAACTTTTTGGACAGAAACAGATTTTAAAGTTAGTTGAATATTAGGAATTTATGTTATTTACTAAATAAATAATCAAAATAATCAATTTACTTTCTAAAACAAAGTTCAAACTCAAATAAATCCAACACAGCACATACATAATTTGATCAAACTTGCCACAAATTAAAGACAAATTAAAGTCAAAAAATTGTAGTAAATATGTTTCTGAACATTGTATTAAATTGTTTATTATCCATTACATTAGAATTAGGATTAGGGGGTTATACTAGTATCTATGATAAGGATCTAATTTCCCTGTCCCAGACACAAATTTAAAGTAAATTTTAAAATAACTTTCTTCGGCCATATTCACACGCATTTTTGGGGACTACACATGATTGTCGTACACTAGGAAAACGCTTAAGTCCCGCCGCGTTGTTGGATGAGCGTAATTGGTGAATTGAGCTGCCATGTGTTTTGCGGATTTTCTGTTGTTCTGTGAAAAAATCAGAACTTTGTTGATTTTTTTTTTAATTAAATCAAATTAAATAAAAAATTAACTTTTTTTTTTAATTAATCGTAATTTTAAAAAAGAATAAAATCGTAATATTGAAATTTTCATAAGAAATAATTATTCGATTACGCACAAATTTTACACGAATATATTAATTCTTAAAATTAAGGTTCTGTGAAAAAATCATTACAATCGGATAAAGCATGTAGGTGTTATAAGCAGAAGAAATTAAAAAAATCGTAACATTGCGATTTTCATAAGAAATAATTTTTTGATTGCGCTCAAAAACGTGGCAGTTCTTCGTTCAAAGATTTCGAAGGCGTCCATAAAATTTCATCGCAATCGGAGTATCGGTTTAGGCCGAAATCGTGTTAACAGACAGACAAAAATAAAAAAAAAAAAAAAAAAAAATCCAGATTTTTTTTCTCCAGTGTAGTGAAATGGAATCTTCGCTACGCTCATCCAACTATTATAATATGTCAGTCGTTGATGTCAGAGAATGTTTTATTGTCTTCTGTTAAGATTGAAATGTTTTTCATTGTTAAGAATTGCATTTGTATAAATATGGATTTATACAAAAAGAGATGATCTTAGATTCAGAAGAATCAAGTAAATATCCCGACGATATTGAACGGATCCCCTCCTCCCAGTATTCTTTGCCGACGTCGAGTATTAAATTGAGACATTTTCTTCAAAAAATATTTCTTTCTGTATTTGAATTTCGAATAGTGATGGATATCAACTGGAAAATCTGTTACATCCTGGTAAAATGATAAAAAAGAATCGTGAAACTCAAACTTTTGATCCGGAGTATCGTTATGTAAAGGAGTAAAGTACGGGTAGAAGATTTTCTTCCTTGAACAAAAAAGAAAAGAAATTTCCATCAAAAATACATTTTCTTCTTCGATGGAAATTTAAGGTGAGGAATCATGGCCGTGGAAATCAAGCAACGTTATCCTCCAACCGTGAGTTAGGGAATAGAGAACAGAAAAACACCGTTCGAAATAACATGAAACTGAATTTCATTCGCAACTCATCCATTTAGGATTCGATCTAAAACGCAACTAAAAACACTTAAACTTTGACGAACACCGAACTACACCAATTAATTCTCACTGGGATCAACAAACGAATAACAATAGTGCAGAGTTGTGTTTCAAAATAAAATCTCTCTGCTAAAATTGTTTTAATTTTATTTGCGACCCACTCAAAGCGTTCTACATTACGTTTACTGCATTTGAATGCAAAGGTGATTTATGATTCAGAACTAAATGCATACTTGACATAGTATACATCATGGTTTATGTTCTTATCTTAACAGCAAAGCCAGAATCGCGTTAAACATTTGTAACACGTATGGGAATTGTGTATGAATACACTGAAATATACAAGCATATAACATTTGTTTCACGATTGCTAAATAGTGTGTTGAAGTGTGATGCAATTCTACGTTTTATATTCATTGCGCGGTCAAAATTGCAGTACACTTAAATGTTAGTAAACACATTATGTTCCATATAACTCATTTATAAACTTTATCGATCATTGTATAATCTATACGGAAATTTATCGCACATTGAGCAAATACCATTTATTTGATTTAACGAATAAAATAGTAAAATAATCGTATGTTAGAGTCTATACCCATTCAGTCACATAACTGATTTTCAGTGGGGACATTGTTTAAGGCCGACCAAGGCAACTCTGTAGGCGCCGACACCATCGACGAGCGAACAATCACCAACTAGAGACCGGCATAATTAAGTAGAAACACCGATCAATCAAGCTGGACACGATTCCAACCGCGGACAGCGCCAGAATCAACAAGGCTGATTCGGAATATAATAACTTATGTGCCTCGTTGCTAGGACGGCTCCAAAGTCACCGTTTACACATTCCTTAGCTAAGAACTGATGGACTTAAGTCCAAATAAGAAGTTAGAAGCTTCTGCCTACATCATGAATCGAATCCTGGATCTTCTTTATAGGAAGCAGATATGCTTACCACAAGACCAACCAACCAACAAAGTTTTTCAAAGAAGTGTTTTAATATTGATAAAACGCCGCCCTACGAACGTATTTCCCCATGATGCAATGCGGTACTGTTATGAAAGTAACAATGTGCTTCAATATTCAGCACCCATGCGCCATAGAAATAAGTGTTGCCAATTGTAATTCAAATGTGAAACGAAATCGTTTCATGAACCTTTTTTACGACATTTTCTCCTCTGTTTTTTTACATAAGAATCACATTACCGAAAATGAATACTTTTATAAGCATTCTTTTCAAAATGTTACGATTATTACCAACAAAACTCGTGACAAAATTCTAAAAAAACGCATGTCTTTGTAAAAGTTGGCTTCTATTTTCTTTTGTTCTGATGCAATTTGCTATGTACTCATCGCTGTTTCGATAACTAGGAAAACGATAAAGTCCCGTCGCGTTGATGGATGAGCTTTTTAAAGTTTTTAGTTTGTGTGGAATATCTTTACTCTTGCAAGTGCTTTGTTTTGCTACCTACGGATTGTAGGTGATTGTTGTCAAGTTTCTTTTGTTTCTTGTCAATTGGGAAGATTTACCGCAAAAAATTTATGTTAAAAGCTTTATTTCTTTGGACTTTGGCTAACTTTTTCAACTTTTTCTTTTAAAAGGTACTACATCACCATAACCTTAATGTACCATGTGTAATACTAGGAAAACGCTAAAGTCCCGCCGCGTTGATGGATGAGCGTTTTTTTTGTAAGTTTTTTGTTTGCGTTTTTTGCGTTTGTTTACACTTTTCCTTTGCAAGTGCTTTTTGAATGCATTGTAGGTGATTGTTGTCCAGTTTCTATTGTTACTTGTTAATTGGTATTATAAACCTAAAAAACTCATATTAAAACCTTTATTTCTGTGGATTCTGACTAATTCTTTCTAGTTCTTCTTTCAAAAGGTACCACACCACCATAACCTTAATGTCCATGTGAAATCTGAACGTTGTAGCCCCCACCCGTTTGGTCAGAATCGGCCCAAATGTGACGAAAATATCGCACTAAAAATTGAAAAACTAATATTAAAACCATAATTTCTATAGATTCTAGTTAACTTTTTCAACTTTTTCTTTCAAAAGGTACCACATCACCCTAACCTTAATGTCCATGTGAAATCTGAACGTTGTAGCCCCACCCGTTTGGTCAGAATCGGCCCAAATGTGACGAAAATATCGCATCAAAATTGAAAAAACTAATATTAAAACCATTATTTCTATAGATTCTAGTTAACTTTTTCAACTTTTTCTTTCAAAAGGTACTACATCACCATAATCTTAATGTCCATGTGAAATATGAACGTTGTAGCTCCACCCGTTTGGTCAGAATCGGCCCAAATGTGACGAAAATATCGCACTAAAAATCGAAAAAAATCGTAAAAGTACGATATTCATGAGAAATATTTCTTCGATTGTACCCAAAAGCAATACACCTCTAAGTTCAGAGAAAACGAAGGTCCCCTCAAAATTTCATCAAGATCGCTTATGCCGTTTGCCCGGAATCCTGCTAACAAACAGACAAAAATACAAACAAACAAACAAAAATACATTGGAGCTAAATTTTTTGGGGGTCAGTGAAATTGAAGTTTTCGCTTCGCTCGCTACGCTCGCTACGCTCATCCAATGAACGTTGTAGCCCCACCCGTTTGGTCAGAATTGGCCCAAATGGCACGAAAATACGCACAAAAAATCAAAAACCTTATATTAAAAGCTTTATTTCTATAAATTCTGGCTAACTTTTTCAACTTTTTCTTTCAAGAGGTACTACATCACCATAACTCTAATGCCCATGTATAATAATATGAACGTTGAAGCACCACTCGTTTTGTCAGAATCGGCCCAAATGTCACGAAAATATCGCACTAAAAATCGAAAAAAAATCGTACTAGTACGATATTCATGAGAAATATTTCTTCGATTGTACCCAAAAATGTAGCAAGTCTAAGTTCAGAGAAAACGAAGGTCGTGTCAAATTTTCATAAAGATCGCATATGCCGTTTGCCCGGTAGAGAGCGAACAAACAGACGGAAAAACAAAAAAAAACAAAACAAAAAAACAAAAAAACACCCGAGCTAAATTTTTTGGGGGGTCGGTGAAATTGAAGTCTTCGCTTCGCTCATCCAATGATGGTTAAAGAGCTATACCCGGGACTTATACCAGGGACTAATACCCGGGACTTATACCCGGGACTTATACCAGAGGTCGTCCGAGAAATCGAGAAATCCTGTCCACTGACAAACCTGACTTAAGAGTTAGGACATAGAATAATAACACAATATACAACATCTCTTGAACATACTCTTACTCCATATTTAATAAATTTATTTATTTATATTTATTTGTTAATTTATTTATTAAACCTCGATCCTATCCAGTTAAAACCTGATTTACAAAGGACAACTAAATAAATATAATAACATAAATTCCTGGTAGGCTATTGGTTAGCCGATAATAACACGAAACCATGATAGGGGTACTAACTTATAAAAATGATTTTTTTCTAGTGAATTTGTCAAAAATTAACAACCGATTATATTTGAAATTATTTACACAAATAAAAATCAACTATCCTAGATTTATTGTTCTGATTAAACCCAGAAATCCCCTAACGAAGTTCCTCATAAAATGTCGATGTCGGAAAAGTAAAATTAATTAATGAATCGTTTCATGTGCAGGCCTTCACTTTGTACTAGTTCTCTGCAAGAGCCATTAAATGTTCTGTCTGAAGTATCGAATGTTCTTGACAAGTCTGATATGCTCCTTGTTTTAAAACTAAGTCAAGTGTATATAATCAACTACGTGTTCTGAACTCCTGTTCGTACAGGGAATATGTACTTGTTTCATTTCCTTCGCTTCTGGCGTACAACGTTACTTTGTTTATGAGTTTGCTATTGTTTGAGTCTTTGCCCGTAGCTATAATTAAAAACATGTTAATTAAAATTGTTTTCTTGTAATTTATTTTTGTATTTAGTCTCAAGGGCCACCTCTTTCTTCAACTTCAATTTAAATTTAAGAATAAATACAACTTCTCTGTGTTACAATTTGTCGAAATAGATAATGCTTCTATTATCAAAGAGTATTCATTCAAATCAATATCAGTACAATATTCGATGATAAAACGCCAACATTTACCAAGAATAAAAAAGTCGAGTAAAATGATGTAAAATTTGGGCACTATGCACAATTCTTAAATTTATTTTTTCCAAAATAAAATTAAGTTGAAACAAAAACGAAGACGAAAAATAAATAAAAGAAAAAACAAAAAAAAGAGAAAATGAAAAAGAAATCAAATCCATCTTTCAAGCGAATCTAAAGGAATTCATAATTATTTCATAAAAATGCATAGTAAGTGCTTTTGACCTCAACAGCTGCAGCTGGCAATTGATTCCATTCCTCAATAATTGCTCCTGTTAGAAAATAAACAATTTCCAAAATCCATATTTTTTAGTTTACATTTCAGATCCTTTCTATATAATCCTTTCCCAATTTTATCACTATTCTCATTCCATGTCTGTATTTCTTTTGTGGTGCTAAACAAATAAAAATTGTTCGCGCTTTTAACACCATTGAACCTCGCACATCGCGAGTGCGCTTTTCACAATCGCCTCGCTACAACAACCCCCCTCCCTCCCAACTCTCTCTCCACAATCTCTCTCTCTCTCTCTCTCTCTCTCTCTCTCTCTCTCCCCACGCACTGTGTCCGCTAGTCACTCTGATTGACATGTTATGACGCGTTCAGGCTCTGCTACTGACAAACAATGTGACCCACGCGTGTTCCTGCATGCCACAATAGAGACGCGTGTTCCTGCGTGCCACAATAGAGACGCGTTTTGTACACGACACAATCAACTTTCAAAACAGTCGTGTGGTAGGCTATATATTATGTTTTGCAGAAAAGCTAATGGTTACATACATGAATGGAATAAAGTATAAAGCTCACGTTATAAACTTTTCTGCTGATTTATAAACATGATTCATTTTTAACGATGACAAGAGTGCGCTATGAAATTTTTCAAAATAAGTCAGTTAATGAATAATAATGTGAATAGGTAACTTTCTGGATCAAGGGTGGACAACATATTTCGTCAAGAGGTAATACGGGTAAATGTACAGATCATTAGCGCGCCAGAATAATAAAAATAAACCAAAATCGCAAATCACGTAAAAGTGGCATTCATTGTATTTTGTGTAGCATGAACCTTACAAAAATTAACTCTTTTTGAAGTTATGATAATGTTTGTAGAAATTACCAAACTCAATAGGCAATGTTTATTTTAATTTAATTAAATGTATTATTAATTATATACATTAATAAGTTGAAACTGCTATTGACATTAATCTCATAACACTTTCATTGTTGGCCAAACTCATTCAGCTTCACTTTTCCATGTTATTTTTATTTTATAATTCTGGTATTGTGTTGTGTTGAATATTCTATCATTTTATTGTGTTACATTGATGCAGCATGTCGTATTTTCGTTTGCGTTAATTCCGAATGTTTTGTGTTTTGACCTGGTTAAAAGTTTTGAACATTTTGTGATTGAATTATGATCTGTATATTATGTCAATCATTTAACGCTTCTGAATCGCAAAGGAATAAAATGAACAGAATCTTCACTTTTAACAATCAAGCACTGGGGATGGTGAGCAAAACTTATACCCATTACTGTTCCTCGCTTGTTCAGACCTTCATTAATGATGGAGCTGCCGAGGTGTTCAAACTTTATTAATTTAATATGTCCTCTTGCCCTGGGTCACCAAATGAAATCTATATTTTCCTTTTTGAGAGGCAAAGTAAAATAAAAAACGCACGTCGTGGTCGGTTTTTATCATGGGTCATAACACGCGCATGGACGGACCGATATAAAAAAGCTACATAAAGGTAAACTTTGCTCCCTAAAAGTAATTAGTAAACAAATTATATTCTCAAATTGTCTAACAATTTTAATATAAAGAAAACTAAAAGCACAAACTTTCGTTTTATTACATGTAGTTAAATAATTAATTAACCTTTTAGATGTTTTTGTGTAACAAATATTTTCCTTAAGGCTATTCCACCGCGTTTTTCTATTTTCCAAAATATGCTACTAAGTCAAAATATAGTGAATGGCTTTCAAACCTGGCTATTTTAAAAATCAAAAATTTTTTTCCAAATTTTTCTGATCCGGTACACGGCCAATATAGCCACCTCAAAATAATTTCAAACTTCAATTCGCCAGGGCACACCATTCAACGTAGGGTGTTGTGCTTTTGTGACATTAATTTTCAACTGTTTTTCTTTGGACTGTATGAGAGAAAACAGATTTATTTTAACAATTGTCTTTCTTGCGAATTTTTTCGTTTGGCGGTACAAATCGGTAAAAAATACCGCCAAACCAAAAAATTCGCTGGAAATACAATTGTTAAAATAAATCTGTTTTCTCTCAGTCAGTCCATAGAAAAACAGTTGAAAATTAATGTCACAAAAGCACAACACCGTACGTTGAATGGTGTGCCCTGGCGAATTGAAGTTTGAAATTATTTTGAGGTGGCTATATTGGCCGTGTACCGGATCAGAAAAATTTGGAAAAAATATTTTTGATTTTCTAAAATAGCCATGTTTACAAGCCATTCACAATATTTTAACTTAGTAGCATATTTTGGAAAATAGAAAAACGCGGTGGAATAGCCTTAATTTCTATTATAATGAATGCCTCAAGTGTTTCATGTAGCGACAACTTATATCTCAAACGTTAATTTATTCCTCGTTTAATACTTTTCTTTTGTTTTGGGGGTGTTTTCACAAAGATCAAATAGTTGAAGCGACTTTTGCTTCAGTCTTAAACAGCAATTAAAGATGAAAACTTTGAAGACAACTAGTATTAAAATTCTTAAACGTTTTCAAGGAATATATTCTGCTTGAGGAACTGACTTGAAAGTGTAGACTAAGTAAAGCTAGTTATATAGTTCTTATGTGTTGAAAGTTTTTAGTTTTGTCAAAGTAATCCACGTTTAAAGTTCTTTATCATATACTTTTAGTCGTACGGGTTTCATGGAAACTGTGACTTTAGAGTTTAGACCCGTACTTTCATGGAAACACATAATAAACTGTTAAAAGTTTATCTGTTTTTATTTTATTTATTTATTTATTTATTTATTTTTATTTATTTATTTATTTATTTAAGTCTATCCTACTCAGTTAATACAAAGGAGGCAAATTGTTCATTCCGGCGACATCTGAGGGGGAACAGTGAACAACCAGGGGTCCTTACATCAACTAACGTTTGCTAAATGGTCATTATTTGCTCATCAATGGAGTCGGCGTCGAAAGTTTTGGCTCGTAGCCAATGAAATAATTATCACGTTGAATACATATTTTGTGATTTAGATGGGAAGATTTTAATCCAAACATTATTTATCGAATACAAAACTTTAAACTGTTGCAATACTTTAAATGTTTGAATCACGCGCCAAACCTAGATTTCTTTTCACAGCGATCATATTTAATATTACCGGTGGTCGCAAAGATTGATCGACTACCACTGTGGTTAAACACTACTAATATTTAAATTTTGTTATTCATTGCACAATGAAATAAATTATTATTATTACTGTTATCCTATAACATTGAATGCATTATTTGCTTCATTGAACACCTCGCTTGACAATACTGAACTGACTATAGTAAAATTCATTGGTCTAATCTAATGATTAACTCATAGTTCATAACTTCATGTAATATTGTAAATAGACCACATTCTTTTTCATTATGTAAAAGTGACATGTATCATGGGCAATATAAACTGGTAGGTCTACATAGATCTGTATAAGATGACTCATTTTCTTTAATGAGTACAGTTTGGTGCCACCAATTATTGAATTCAGTACAGTAACTTGTGCAAATATTCACATTTTACACAAATTTAGCAGGATTAAATGACATCCTTATGCACCACTAATACGGGATGGGTTTTACATGCCTTCTGCTGTATGCTAAGCCGTCATTGAGTGTGAGGCAAACTGCGAAAGATAGGACATTCTTCACGGTTTTGACAGTGTGTTTTTATAATTTCTTTCAGTAATAACCTGTGCGGTGTGTCTTTCAATCCCGAAAACACATAACTAACTTTTCATCGTGACTATGCAAGGGATATTTTCTATAACGTACCTTGAATGCTTAACTTTATGAATGTGATTGGCTTCAGAGCAAACCTTAACTAGAAACACTTTATATCAATGAAAATCAGGTGAGAACAGGAAGAATGCTTCAATATGAAGAGAAATCACGGGAAATAGGTCATCGCCAAAGCTACGTGTGCGGATTCCAGTTCATTTCATTGAAATACCGCCAAGAAATCTCGTCTCTTTTGCCACTTGTTTATTTCTAATGCAATTCTCAAACTTAGTGATATGAAATTCAGTTAACGTTAGGGTGAATCACAGATTGAGGATTCTCACCCTGGTATGGTGTTAGGGGGATGACAAATGTGTTGATGTGTTCAAGTGAAGAAGGGAATAGAGAATAGGGAGGTGGTAATTGGTAGCAGGATCGAAGGAGAAGGAATAAAGTACGATTGATTAATGGATTTGAGGGTTGTAAAATGAAATATAGGGGTTAATTGGATGAGCGAAGCAAAGACTTTAATTTAATTTAATTTAATTTTTTTTATATTTCATTTCGCTTTCTGCCGGGCAAACGGTATATGCGGTCTTGATGAAAATTGGAGGGGATATCCGAAATCTTTGAAATTAGATCTGCCACGTTTTTGGGTACCTACAATCAAATAAATATTTCTCATGAATATTGTTCTTTTACTTTTTCCGATTTTTAATGCGCTATTTTCGTAATATTTGGCCTCCAGGCAAACGGCGTTTCCGATTTTGATGAAACTTTATAGAACGTTTGTAATCACTAAACTTTGATATGTTATGATTGTAGGGACAATCTAAGAAATATTTCTTTTAGAAATCGTACTTTTAAGGCAACGATAATCAACCATAAAAGCTCATCCATCAGCGCGACTGGAAAAAGCGTTAGCGAAGCGGCCTAGTAATATTAATCTTGACTCATTACCAACAATGTCGAGTGTGTTATTTACACCGATATCTAAGAGTTTTGCGTCGAGATTGCCGGGCTCAGCGTTTCTTCATCTTCATCTTATCCTCTAATTTACCCCACTCTTTCCTGACCTCCCACAGCTTAGTAAGTCGTTAAGTTTGTATCCAGCTATTTTAAACATTATATTTGTTTATTTATTTTTATATGTTTCTTGTTGTTTTTTTTATGTATTATGACAAGGATAAACAATAAAATAAATAAATATATTTTAAATAGGTACATATTTTTACAAACTTAGTCAAAGAACAGGTGCTCGGTGATGACTATAATTTAAGTGTCTCCAAACCAACCCTATCGACGCCGACGCCATCGACGAGCGACAATTGGTCAACCCGTTATCGATATTTTGTATTAGAGGGCGCTATTTGACGTTTCTTTGTACGATCAAAAGCAAAATTTCATTTTTTTGAAAAATTTTGTTTTTTGAATTCCTGTTATATAAAAAGGGATGAGCGAAGGAAGACTTAAATTTCATGCCCCCCAAAAAAATTAGCTCGGTTGTTTTTTTTTTTTTTTGGTTTTTTTTGTTTGTTTTTTTTTGCGGGGTTCGACGTTTCCCGGAAAAAAGGCATATGCGATTTTGATGAAAATTAAAGGGGACCTTCAAATCTCTGAACTTGACGGCCACTTTTTTGGGTACAATCGAAGAAAATTTCTCATGAATATGCACTTTTAATTTTTTTTTCGTTTTTAGTGCGATTTTTTCGAGAAATTTGGGCCCGATTCTGACCAAAGGGGTGGGGCTCAACGTTAATTTTTACATGGACTTAAGGAAATGGTGATGTTTCTTTCTGAAAAAAAAAGTTGAAAAAGTTACCAAATCTATGAAATAAAGCTTTTAATATATTTTTTTTGATTTTTTGTGCAAATTTTTTCGTGCCATTTGGGGTCAATTCTGACCAAACGGGTAGACTACAACGTTATTTTTAATGGACTTTAAGGAAAATGGTGATGTTTGCTTTCTGAAAAAAAAAATTTGGGAAAAGTTATCAAAACAAAAGAAATAAAAGCTATAATAAATTTTTTTGATTTTTTAGTGCGATATTTTCGTGCCATTTGGGCCAATTCTGCCCAAAGGGGTGGGCCTTCAACGTTCTATTATACATGGACTTTAAGGTTATGGTATGTAGTCCCTTTTTAAAAATAAAAGTTGAAAAATTTTAGCCAAAATCCAAGAAAAAAAGCTTTTAATAAATTTTTACGGTAAATAATCCAATTGACGGAACAAAAAATTTGACAAAACCCTTTACAATGCTAGGAGCAAAACAAGCACTTGCAAAGATATCCCACGCAAACAAAAAATTTTTAAAAAAGCTCACCCATAAACCGGCGGGATTTTTTCCCTTTTTTCGTAGTATAAAAAAACTTTATTCACATATGAGTCGCAAATATTATAATTATGAGACTAGTTTTCTGTTTACCATGAAATCAATTTGATTTGATTGATTATTATCTCTATTTACTTTATACTACAAAGCAGTATTCAAGAGTTGAATATTATTATGTTGTTCTGTGGATGTCAATAACAGTATTCGTGTAGCTAACCTATATAAAGTATGTTAATGATTTCCAGTGAAGGAATTTGAATAAGGTGGGCGAGATAGAAATGTGTTGCGCAGACATTAACTTGCACATAATACACCTCTAATAAAATGAATCCAACCTACATGGCTCGGAGTTGTGATACAATTGTTTGATTTCAAGTATGAATCAAGCACAAGAGTATGAAAAAATAAACGAATAGAGAAAGGATGAAGTGCAAAGAAATGCAGATATTTGTGTACGCAGTGGCGTTTTTTTAAGGGGCTTTTGGGAGGGGCCCGCACCCCCCCCCCCCCCCAATCGCAATCTGTGCCCCACCAATAATTTTCTCGTTTTACCTTTTTCCTTTTTTTCCCAATTAAGAGAATATGGGAATGTGAAAGGGGGCAGCATTTTGAAAGAAACGTCGTTCCGCAATAGCGTTTTCTCGCCTTTTATCAACCGATCGCCATGAAATCTTCAAAATATATTGTGAAGGTTTTCTTTTGGGGCCCTGCCGGATTTTTAAAAAAATAGATACATTTATCTAGATGTTTTTTTTAATATCGCATCTTTTTAAAAAAATCTTTTCCGCGCATTTTCAGGGAACTTTAAAAAAAATACCCCCGACTGTTTTTCAAAAATTTTACTCTATCCCCCTGAATGTGAATTTTCTCTTAACCCATTCAACAAATTTATTTTATCCCCAAACCCGTTTGGGGAAAAAACAGTTTTTTTCCCAGCATTTTTTTGGGCTTTTTTTTTCGTACACTGTAGTCCGTAGATTGCGTAAGCCTGCGAAAAAGTCGTGAGACGATTTCGTGTTCAGCGGGGGGGGGGTTTTGGGGGAATTTGAGGGAGGTAAACTGACAGGTATCGGGTTACACGTTGAAAGCCGGGGCCAAAAAACCGGAATTGGAAAAGGGACCTTGGGTGCGTTAAATTTGGAAATTGCAAAAAGGAACCATTTTATCATTTTATTTTTGTTCCCCCCAAATATTATAAAAAAAAAAAAATATTTTTTATTGTTCTTTTTTTTGCAAGTAGCCCTACTATTTTAAATTTTCTATGCATTGGTTTAGTGCTAGGGTGAACCATGTTTTCTTTACCTTTTAAAAAAAACCCAAATTTTTGGCGGGAATATAAAATTTGATCGGACCTCTTTTATATATTGAAATATTATAAACTAAAATGTTGGATGTAGGTGCAATTTAATTTTTTCAAATATATGTTTTTTTTAAATGTAGAGTTAGTGCTAACAAACGTTTCGTTTCACCAGATGGATTCTCATTTTGGGCGGCGAATACACAAATAACACAATAGAAAATCAAGATCCCTTTTGGTTTAAAACTTGCAGCCTTTCGGATACGAATTGTTTCTACATTTTAAATTTTTTGCACTTACGCTAACGGAGACAAATAAGGTTTCCCTTTTGTAATTTGTATATACGAATAAATTATGAAGGGTCTGGGTCAGCCTTCGAAAGTGGGGCAACAATCAAAAACCCATATTTCGGGGATTTCGTTTGGTAAATTTGGTTTATTGGTTTTGTTTTGGGGAGGGGGACGGGAAGAGGTTTGGGGCTCCCAGCGAACTTGTGCGTCTGGCTACATATACAGCTGTCAAAACACTGCTGTATCAGCGGGGGCGGTGATTACTTCGTAAAGGCAGTGGTTTTTTTCCCATCTACGTTTTTTTACAAAATTACGTCAAAATGGATCAAGGAAGGGGAAATCAAGTAGCAAAAAGAGGGACAAAGAATGCCTATTTTAAAGATTTATAAAAATAGAAACGTGGGGTAGAAAATGTTAAGGTCAAAAAAATCCTTTGGACGGGTAATTTAAAAAAAAAAGATGATCTTCTAAAAAAGATTGGGGAAAATAGGTGATATTTGGGGGCCCCCCCCCCAATCAAAAACCAGGAGTTAGGATATTGCACCATTGAGCTTAGAACATAAAATTTTTAAACTAATTGAAAAACCGTTGAATCACCGAAACACCCGGGCCCGCGTGAAACCGCACGAATGATATAGTTGAAACTAATGAAAACGGTAACCCTCTCATCTACGATGTGCACGAAGGGCTGGTGTTAATTTAGTTAAAAAATTGTTCTCCTTTGTAATTGTTGTCCTCCTTTTTAAATCAGTTTTTTTTAACTGATAGGGGTAGAGTTAAAAAAATAAAAAAAATAAATAAATAATTTTTTTTAAACGCCAAAAATTTTTGACGCGTGTTACTCACTTGTGGTTTTCCACTTCCTCAGCACCCAGATAAATATATATTTTTCTAGTCTTAGGACTTTTTTTAAATTTATGGGTCGCAATCTTATGTTTAAATTGGGAGTTGTATGATAAATTTTGGTTTACCATCGCCTTTTGGGTTTTTTTTTTAGCAAAAAAATTAAATTTTCATGGTAAATTTTTTGTATTGGCCAATTAGGGGCCATTGATGTTTTTATTTCGATCAAAAATAATAAAATCAAATTCCCAACTTGACAGTCGCAGCAGATCTATACCGATATAAAAATTACCCCCAAACAAATCCAGCCACCCCAAATGTTCCGATTCATAAGCAGTTGAATCCTAGCTCAAATACCCAACGAAAAACAATGTCTGTGACAAGTCCCCTCGTCCCCTTTTCCCCCATTACGGGTCACGGGCTCCCAGCACAGGTTCGATTCCCCCCATCTAAAAAAGATTTTTCTATTCCCGACGGGTTTTCTCGGTCATTCTGCAAATGATTTGGGTTGAGTATTTCATCCCGCTCACATTCCATAGCAAAATTTAATCTCGTACTCCCCCAAAGTTTTCTATATTAAGAAGCTTAAATTGTATTTTGTTTTTTAATTGTATTTGCACTTATCTAGAAAAATTCTTTGTTTACTTTAAATATATGTAACAATAAAAAAAAAAAATATATGAATTGTAAAAAACAGGTTTTGGGTGGAAGATAAGGCTTCACTGCCCCTTATCCCGCCTTTTTCGTTAATCATCATCAAAAAATTTAGTGCACTTGCGAGGGGGCCCAAAGCCTTGAAGTTTGTTTTTTTTTTGAATGGGGTTGCGTACCGTTTAAAGTTAAATAGGGAACTTTTTTCGTCATAAAGCAAAACCATTTTTTTATAACAAGTGTATTTGGGCTAAGCTAAAAATAAATTTTGAACGAAAATTGCCCATATCAATGCTACCCCGCATTCAAAAAGTCTAAAACCCTGTGTATCCCACACATGAAGCAAAAAAAGCGCGTTTGAAGACAAAAGGTATATGAAACGAAAAACCCCTCATTACGTACGGGTCAAATATAACAACTAAAACTAATTCGGTTTAGTATTTCGGTTTGGAATAAATCATATCTTATCGACAGTACGTTACTCTTACTTTTATTGTACGCTTACATTTCCTTCTAGACGCTAGCGCGATCATTTTGTATTAGTGGATGGTTTGACTGTAAAAAGCTTGGATAAAATATTTTTTAAAGTTTATAGGGATATTATATAAGATAGCATAATCGTTATTGAATCATTTTAAAAACTTTTAATTTTAAGAATCAGTGACTTTAACAATGTACCACGTATCATTAAATAAAAATTTGAAGCAATAAAAGAAAGGGTAAAGTAATAACTGTCAAATTGGCGTATTTTATTCCCTCCCTCCAAGTTTTTTAAAATCACCTAGTATGATTATAATTTCAAAAACAGGGTTTTTTTTTGGCCGTAACAAATTGTGTGTAAGTGTGTACCATGGATACTGTTATACTCTTCTTTTTTTTTGTATATATACACTATAATCAATCAAAAATGTGAAAAATTTTTTTCATTAATTTTCATGTATCAATCTTAAAATGTTTAAAATACAAATTGAATCATCAACGCAGTGGGGGTGGAAAGGGGATGGGGCAGGGGGGGTTTAAACACCCTCCCAAATTAGGGAGGAGGGGCAAACTAAAGTAGATAAAAATTAATCCAGAATTTCAGGTAAATATGCCATAAAATAAAATTTGACAGTCACCTTGGTTCAAATATGTTTTCCTGAATGGGTTTATCGTTACATACAAAATCGGGTTAAATTTACTAAAATGGACCACTTCACGTTCTTTTTTTTTTTTTTTTTTTTTTAGATCGCAGAAATTGCTGTAAAAAAACGTTTACAGAGTCCGAGTGCGTTAAAAAATGACGATATAACTTATGGCTTTGCCCCCAACCCCAGCTGCCCCCCCCAAATTCTTCTAATAAAACCCCCCCCCCCCCCCCCCCCCCACTTTAAAAGTTCCTACGCGCGTGATCAAGAGATTTATAAATATTTAAAATCATCGACCTTTTTAAAATTTGTTAGCGTTTTTTTTCCTCCTCTCCCCCTGATGTCCAGGGGGGCCGATTCGTGGTGCTCAGGGGGTGAAGAAACCCCCCCAAAAAATTCTGATTAAAAAAAAAAACGGGCTATACAATAAAAAAGTTTGAGCTATTACATTTTCAAACCGTTCAAAGACTGTTATTTTTGGAATTTGATTTTTTTTGGGGAAAACTTGCAAGTTGGGGATAAACGGGTAAATTTGGATTTTGACTCAGTTGGGAAATTTTCCTGTGGCATTTTTTTTGTTTTTAAAATAAATCTACAACCATAAAAAAACTATAGCATTTTCTGGCTGCTTGAACAGAAAAGGAAATTTAAATTTTTAATTTTTTTAAAATTTAATTTTTCAATTGTAGAGAAAATAAAATTTATTCAACTACATCAGTAAGGGTACAGTGGGGGAGTGCGGTGTGGCGATTGTCATCCTCCACTCCCCCATAAGATTCCTGTTTTGATTGCGCAGCCAATAATTACACCATTACCTATTGTGCCATTTTCGATTCTTTACTAGTTAGGGCCATCTAAAGTTGTAAATTAGCAAATTTTCTCGCCTTCGGCGAAAGGGGCAGTAACAACCATAGCTTTCAAGCATGCCCTGTTTTTTTTTTTAAACGAACACGCTTCCCCCTAGATACCTAGGTCCTAGATAGTTTTCGTGATACAATTATATGGTCATGGAAATCTTGAAAATTAATTACACAGGCTAATTTCATTACTACTGATATAATACAGTACACACAAAACAATGCAGCAAAAACGTTTTAGAAAATACCTGACGGGCACGGGCAGTCTTCAAAAGGTTTGTGAAATATTTCAGCACCCCTCGGAATTTAGAAAACCTGGCGCCACCACCCGTAACACCGATTTACGATATCAACACTTTTTTCTATGGTATTGTTAGGTAAGTCTACAAATGACTATGCAATTGTGTATTCGACAAACTATTACTTCACGGAGATTGTGCCACAATAAGTGAAATAAATAAATAAATAAATTAATAACCTTTTGTTTTGAAAAAAGTAGTCATATTTAATTTTGATTGCCCATAAAAAAACTAACTATATCAACAACGTCGATCCAACAACAAACAACACAATATTCTGAATAAACCTCCTGTGAATGCAACGTTCGTCAATAGTTCCAGTGACGACGAAAAATATGATCTCAGTCTCACACGCTTCGCACTACCGCGTACCGCCTAACGACAAGGTCATACCAGCGTCGCAGCGAGGCGTTGAGTTATTGCTAGTCCCCCACCTCCAGACTATCACAACTCGACTCATTTCCCCGCCTAGCTGAGGGAACTTCAACACCCCCCGCTCTCCCCCGGATGCGAGATTTTTCGCGGTCTCATCTGAGAAGTTGGCGTCGCTTCAATGTCCTATTCCTTCTTAAGAACCCACAGTTGGCCATCCTTTAAAAGGCACAGCATTTTTACCAAAATGACCTCGAAGGTGATTTTTTTGTATTATGGTAAGGATTTAAATAGATAAAAAATTGGTCATTGTGAATTATGATGCTTTAAAACGCACCGATTTTCATCAAAATGACCTTGAAGGAGAAAAAATTCCGACCCCCAATTGGCCTTTGGTACATAAATTAATTTATTGGTTACACCCCCCTTATGAATTCCTAATTACGCCACTGGCACTAAAGCCCTTCGCTTGCGATTTTCTTTATTTGTCACTGCTATACATGCCCCCCCCCCCTCCCAGGGCCAAACTCTAGTTACGCTCCTGTAGTGTATGAGCTGGTGTTTATAAAAGAACGGTTTATATTAAAATCGTACAGTTGCGTTACCACGAGAATAAAAGAAGTTTCTAGTTGCAGAAGAGAGAGAGAGAGCCGAATGAATGTGAGAGATCGAGAGAGAACGAGAGAGACAGAGAGAGATGAGAGCACGGTGGGAATCCCGCTCAAATTAAGACAAATAGGAGAGAGTTGAAATAGGTTTTAAAGAGAGATAGGGGCCTCCTAAATGGAAAGGGCTGGAGAAGGTAAAACAACGAAGACAAAGAGAAAAGAAAGAATGAGAAGGGTATTTGGTTGGAAGTCTAGAGTAAGAAATAGAAGCTAGTTGATGTCAGTGTTCAAGTTTAAGTTTAAGTGTTGGAAAATTGACTAAACTTATTGTTTATTGGTTAGATCCAGTAAATGTGTGAATATAGATTAAGGCGGTATTTTTCAAATCCTAGTTACTAAAAATTTTATAACATCAGTAAACAATCGTCCCTTTGTTATCTAAATCGCACAATAATGTTACAGAAAGAAAAAATATTAATGAACTGGTTATGCCAATAACTAATTATTTATATTATTATATTCTAGGGAGATCGTGGTGTATGAGTTAGATATAACCAGAAAGTAATAAAAAAATATTAATTTGAGAACCAAGGTGAGGAAGTAGGGAGGGAGAGGCGAAGACCATTCGTGTAATGGTGATTAGAAAATCAATTGCCGATCGATATGCTAAAATACGACAAGTAAAGTATTTTTGAGAAAATAACTTCGAAAGAGAAATTCAGTGATTTGGGTAACATTTGACAGTAAGCGAACATGACAAACAAATGTAATCGGATTAGAAAGTGGGCCTACTACAATTCACATGAGCGAGCTATGGAAGTATAACGAGATCATGTGAAGAATGATTGACTTGATTAGAGAAGAAGAGTGAGAGTGAGATACATTATCAACAATAAATCATTCTTCTTCTTCTTCTTCTTCTTCTTCTTCTTCTTCTTCTTCTTCTTCTTAACACCTAGAGTTAAAACTTATGCTATTCTCAGCCTAGTTTACCAGTAAATAGATGAGAATATATATATATTCATATTATTAGATCATCCCCTTATACAGACCAAAGAAGAAGCACAGTTGCACAGTGTGTGTGTGGGTAAGAAATTACAAGGCACAGAGCTAAGAACTACATGACGAAGTCAGGGATAGCATAAGAGAGAGAAAGAGAGATACAGGAGGGAGAAAGGCTTAATTGAGGCACCCTGTAGCATAAGAGAGTAATAGAGGAATGTGTGTATGTAAGAAATTGCAAGGCACAGAGCTAAGAACTACACCTACACGTATAAGTCAGAGTAGCATAAGAGAGAGATACAGTAGGGAGAAAGGCTTAATTGAGGCACCCTGTAGCATAAGAGAGTAATAGCAGAGTGTGAATGGGTAAGAAATTGCAAGAAAGGTCCTAGGACAGAGCGCGAGGGCGGTGCGAGAAAGAGAGAGCGCGCTAGTATCTGTATCGGCGCAGTGTGACGGGCGCGCTCGTAGCGGTGTTCGGGCGAAGCTCGCTGGATGCTGGGTGGGTAGGTCCAGCTCCAGGCGCGGGGCGAGTAGGCAGTCAGTTGGACGTCGAGGCCGGGCTCGTACAGACGTCGCGCGCGACGAGGCTTCTTCGGTCATACTTCTTGGTGTTCACGAGGTGGTTACATAGTCACGTGACGACTCAACATTACAAGGACGTCAACAAGTTGTGCTTGTGATGCGGAGGAAGGTTTGAACCTAAGTGTAAACTGTAATAAGTTGTTTCGTATTTTATCGCGTATTGCCATCAACTTCACTAGGCGGGAAACGCAGTCGAGATATTGGGTAAGTCACACGCATAACTTTATGATTTTAAGCAAATGACATGAAAATATTTCGTTAAAATGTATTTGTTATTTACGTTTCCTGTTTTACAACAATTGCTTGAGAGAATTGTTATTAAATAAATACAAGCGTTATTTTCGTTTTGGACCACAAGCTTACATTTATTTGCTCTCTTAAAATAATTTAAATTTAAAGAATGTAGGGTTTAAAAACTAATTAATATCCCATATTATTTTGTGGAATTAAACGTAATCTTTTAACAGTCGGTTAAACAGAAGGGGTGAGAAGTTGACCTTGAACCAACCACAATGCCGGATGCGTTTTTCAACCCCATTTGTTCGATTCGACCGGTTTATCTCCATCTTTAACCCCTGGCATAAAACTTCCCGTGATGAAATTCAATTAAGTTTTTTATTAAACTGTCCGTTTAAGAGTCAGCATATATTTGCTTCGCGCCGCGATGTTGACGGCAACGCTAGGGAGCGGTGAGGTTATGCAAACTGAAAGTTCACATTCCCATAGATTTCAAGATTAAATCTTTGAATGTTACAAACAAAATTGAAGAAAATTTGAATTGAACAAGTGAATAAAATATTTTCATTTGTTTGAATTGATTTATTTTATCCATGTTTTGTTCATTATTATGTACGTGACATATAAACGACCAGAACCCAATGTTAGTGTTGGAGTAATGTGACAATCATTAGACTGTGTAAAAAGTGATTTACTTTCATGTGATATTAAATGTTTGTATAAAGGCCTATAGGCTACATCATTTGTTATATACGTTACATGTAGATACTTAACTGCGTACTGGTGTGCAGTTTTGTAAAACGGTCTATGCTAGTGTTTTACATTTAGGATTATTTCCATGATGAAAGGATACAAATTTCATAATAGTAAGTTAAAAACATTTTTTTACTGTTCACTGTTTGAAGTCACAAAATGTATTTTAGCTATTTATGGGAGACGTAAAAATGGTACCAATCTCATTATTATTTATTTATTATTAACGTCTATCCTATTCAGTTATAAAACTGATTAAAGAGCTTGTCAGACAGCATTGAACGACTGGTTGATTTGGTAAACTTAAATAAATCAATTATAAAATAATGTTTGGGAAAATTAGAACAAAACCATCCTTGGCAAAATAAATGTTATAAGACTTTTAGAATTAGATTTTCCAATATTTCGAGAACTATCCCCAATGGTATTATTGTAAACGAACATATTGTGTGTTATTAAGACGAATTAATTCTATTTACTCGGAGCAATTTTTTATATTCAAACATACGCGCTGCATAATAATAGTTTGATATTATTAGATTGTATTGAAAATATGTTTGCTAACTAAACGCAAATATATGAAACCCAGCCAATAACTTTGGTATATTAACCTGTAAGGTCATATCTACCAATGCACACAACTGAATCACACATTTAGACAATATTTAAATTAACCATTCCGTAATGACATAGAAAATTCATGAAAACAAAATTTTTCATCTTAAATTCAACTAAACGTATATCTTAAAATGTCTCCGAACAAAACCAAACCCAAGTGACAAATGTGGCTATAAATTCCTCGCTGTTTTCAATTCTGATTTAAACATTTTCAGTACTGAATTCTACTTTAATTTAATTTAAAAGTCAATATCCCAGTATGGGAATACTAGTAGAAAACCCGATACTTTATCCCCCACGTATATCGCTTGGAATCTTTTAAAACGCCATTAGACCATCCGCTCTTCCGCCGAGGAGGATGTTTCCATGCATGGATATTAAACTGTCATAAGGGAGCTATATTAAAGAGTGATCTCAATAAATATGTGGGTGTCCCGTGAGATTTGACCTCGCAGGGATCAAACACTCCACACCCACACAGTTGTGTACAATAATGAATTATTTATAGGATATCGCTTTGGGGGGAAATATTTCGGGTCATTAGGTAATTAAAAACATCAAGGTATCGCGCTGAAAGGTTTGGGAAATGGCAATGATTGAATGATTCAAGGGATGGGTTCTGGTGAAATGAAGGCTCTCAATGGACAGGGGCCATGTCAATTTGAGGCTTACAGCACGAACTTGAACTTGCTAAAAGCTTATTTTTTCCTGTTAGTTAAGGATTTGTTTTAAAACCATACGCACTTCGGGTTTTGTACGATTCTCAAATAAATATTTAATTTTGAAAACAGTTTTATGACCAAGTTTGCCTCAAAATTAAAGAAAAAAACATTGTAGAATATGTAGTTGTTTGGGGGATGTGGATCAAGTTCATTAAAAAGTACTCCCAGGCCGCATTTAGCAATGCCTCATAGTTTGTTAGAAAAAAAATCGTTAATATCCTTGGTCTACAAGAGAAGATATTACGATACAATCGACTTCCTCATACTCTTATAGGGCGGGAGGCTATTTATGAGGTGTTGTTCAGAAGTTGTTGTTGTTACTCAGTAGGGCACAATGCCAGGTCAGTTTTCCAACACGTTATCACTTAGAAAGACCGGCAGTCGCTATCGAACATACAACCTTCTGGTTTGAAGCCTGAGGTGTCAATCTTCTCGAGTCACGAGTTACGTTACTACACTATAGTAGTCGGTTCGTGATAAATGCTGGCGAAATAGCCGACATCAACACGGGCCCGTGGTATCTTGTGACTGATGGTTAGTTTCTCCCCCAACACAGGGCGAAACAGACTTTCCTCAAGGAAGTCAGAGTCTTTTAGTTTTATTTCCATGTCAGGATATAATGTCGAATGATTGATATTCTTCTCAACGTCCAACATTCTATACTGAACTATTTCCTCGCGCCCTGATTGAGTGATGTTTTGAACATGTTACATTATACCTGAGGTGAGGCTTCTAGAAACACATTATGTCACCAGGGTTAGCCTGGGGTCTATTTACTAACTTAAACGACAATGCCGATCTATTATGACAACCTTTTATATAGAATGTCATGCTCAGCGAGGTAGTCTTGACATTATTGCGTACCATTGAAGTAATTTATTCTGGGGTTCTATTTTAATAAGTTGTCACATTCGATAGACAAATTGTCACATGCGTTATTGTATTTTTAAAGTTGTTGCTGTCGATCGACTATTGTCGCGCGAGTTATTTAATAAACCCATAGGATATATTAATTCTGTGAAATAAAGAAATAAAAACATTTAGGCTGGCCTCAATTTTTAAATTCAATTTTTCAATTTCAATTTATTTCAATATGATACAGTGATACATTGATACAGGTTGGTCAGCGTCAGCCGAAGCTTTTAACGTGAACAGTTCTGCAGATACGCTCCCCATAGAAGTACAAACTGTAGCTTGAACGTGGGTAAGGTAATCTTGTTCGGTCTTAATCATAATTGATAATACTACTTTAAACTATACAACAAAATTAGAATGAAATGAAACAATTTTTGGATGAGCGTAGCGACTAGCGAGCGAAGCGAAAGATTCCATTCACTACACGGAAAAAAATCCGGAATGTTTTTTTTTTTTTTTCTTTTTTTTGTAATTTTTGTGTGTCTGTGAACACGATTCCGGCTGAACAATATCCAATTGCGATGAATTTATGGAGGTCTATGAAATCTCTGAACGAAGAACTGCATCGGGGGAAATCGATCGCAAATATTCTCATGAAAATCGCAATTTACGATTTTTTTCGATTTTTAACAAAATTTTCGTCTTCATAACACTGCATGCTTGCACGATTGTAATATTTTTCACACAACCTTTATTTATGAATTGATATATTCGTGTGAATTTTGAGCGTTATCGAATGATAAATTTCTTAAAAAAATCGCAATTTTTTGAATTTTTTTGATTTTCAAATTTCTTTGGCTTATAGCACCTACATGCTTTATCTGATCGTAATGATTTTTTCACAGAACCTTAATTTCATGAATTTATATATTCGTGTGAAATCTGAGCGCAATCGAAAAATTATTTGTTATGAAAATCGAAATTTTACGATTTTTTTCTTTTTTTAAATTACGAATAATTAAAAAAAAAATTAAAGTTTATTATTTTTTATTTAATTTAAATTAATTTAAAAAAAATCAACTAAGTAATGATTTTTTCACAGTACAACAGAAAATCCGCATAACACTTAACAACTCAATGCACCAATTACGCTCATCCAACAACGCGGCGGGACTTAAGCGTTTTCCTAGTAGTAGGTATAATAGAAGGTGTCATATGGACCTAATCTAATAATCTATCATCTAAGATGTAATTTTAAAATGAACATTTATCATTAGAATAGTGTAGTGATATGAAATCTAATAACGCGTCGTAGGCGTGTTTCGTGTTCTGATGACTAAGCTCTATATCGCGAATCGATATATTGGATTGGATTGGATGTTAATCTTTTTTCGATTTTGCTGAATTAGACGTGAGAATCGTGGGTTAATCGAGTTTGAAATACGTTCTGCGAAGCTGTGGTGTCAGTTGGTTGCGTCCAATGAGCTGAACAGAGCAAGCTTCATGGACTGCGTTGTCACGACTTTTATAATTCCCCGTAGCAAAATGTGCATTCCATACGTTATGCGTGTGTAAAGAGAACGAATGCGTCACTTGTCTGTCCATCTGTACGAACGGTGGTCACACTTCTTCCATAACCAGTTGATCGATATTTTCACTTTTAAATATATCTCTGTTTGGCCATTGTTTTGTGTTGACTCGTCGATGGTGTATGTGCCGCCAGGAATATACTCGGTCCACTTTTAATTTAAATTAAATAAATTAAAAATTGAATAAAATAAAATAAATTGAATAAATTTAAAAACCGGTTTTATAACTGAATGAGTCGATTCTTACAAGGATATAGGACGTGTGTTTTATGCAGATTACTAATCGCTCGGCTGACTGACGCCACAGGCCACCGGTATTTGCAATTTTTAACAGATCACGAATGTGGAATTATGGGGCTCTACACAAAAACTTTTTCTAAAAGTGGGTTTTAAACAATTATTTCTTTACGATTTTCGATTTTGCAAAAAAAAAAAAAAGTACAAAATTGACTATATTCGTGAATTTTTGTGACTAATTGAGACATAATTTTGAAATTCTACGACCGTGTGGCTGTGCAAGTGTGTATGCTTTATTGACAACTTTGCAGATTCGTATATACTTCGGATGCTTCTTGGGCGAGTGAACAGCTATATGCCAATATTTGCCAACTGCCAAAATTAATGTATTCTATTCTCTCTTAAAAAGAATTTAGTTATTTTTATGCACGTCCATACATTAAAAAAAACATTTTTCTACTGCGGGTTAAGAGTAGCCTGTAGTAAAGCTTCTTGCTTACGCGGTCGACTAACGCCACAAACTTCACCACGTGATGTGTCAACGTGTATTGAGCAGCCTGCAATGTTATCCGAACTTCTGAAGCAGCTGTAACAGCCAATCAGGTGACAAGAAGACGACCTCACGTAATAGGGAACTTGTTGCGCCTCGAGATAGGGAAGAAATAACAAGTGATTGTATGACCGATATAGATTGGTGGCCGCGTTGTGTTTTGTAGGAGGGAATTCGGTTCACTATATCGTATTGAACAATTGAACTTTCTAGACTAAAAGAGAGGTTAGAATAGAGTCAATAATGGTTTATGCCGGGATGG
The DNA here is from genome assembly GCA_024449915.1 of Sweltsa coloradensis. Classification (NCBI taxonomy): domain Eukaryota; kingdom Metazoa; phylum Arthropoda; class Insecta; order Plecoptera; family Chloroperlidae; genus Sweltsa; species Sweltsa coloradensis. The sequence goes on along the minus strand of JAMZAV010000902.1, from coordinate 205,369 downwards.
ACACAGGTTTCACTTTATTTTTCCATTTTTTGAAGGAAATATTACTCTTTAATAATACAATATAAGCCAATAATAACTTAGAATATATGTTATCAAAGAACAAACATGATTGATATAAGCTAAGATCCCAAAATAAAATACATCTTCAAACGTTTGAGACATATTTCAAAACTTTCGATGCGAAATTCGTATATCCAATGTATTTTTTTTTTTTTTAGTACACATCGGAATTACACATACTGAATACAGTTGCTGTGAGTATTATTTGAGAATAATTGTTCGTATTTAAACTAGCTAAGAAATAACCGATGTAGAATATTTTTTCAGTACCTCATATGAGATGATCGTCTTCAAATTCACAGTTTTCAAAATTCTCAGTTCATTTCATAATTATTTAGTTTTAATCAAGTATACTGCTTTAGATTAGCGCACGAATTGTAAAATGCTCTTTGTAAACTTTTAATTTGTATTCACGAAAATAATGCGGTAAACTTCCCTAGTGAGTGTTAACTTTCTAAACAGTCGTTATAACATTACACCCCTCCTGCAGTGAGAGGCCGCATACCAACGCAACGCGCCTTGGAACCACACCACAGTGCTGCCAACGTAATTGAACTATCACCTAGGAGATTCGCTAATTTTAATCCGTCTTCCTCGTTCCCTCTGGCGACACGGGAAGAATTAGAGACGGAACGGTGGATCGGGGGAGTTGTGCGAGGCATTGTGGGAGACAACGCGGAAACACTTCCGCCCCTCTGGCTAGGGACAAGAGCGGGATCAGGCGGAACTAACTTCTCGGATACCTCTTTGTCCACCAGTGACATTGTCATTTGTTCTTAGAGTTCATTGGGTATTGTAATGCTTTCAAAATCATGGACGTCGTGACATTTTTACACTGTTTAACACATCATTTGAGATAATGTTAATTCTATTTCAATTCTGTTTAAATATAAGGGTGTCCATCGACTGTTCTGTAATCAATTTCTGTAATAATACACATTTTAGCGTAGCTAAGGCCAGTCTAGAAATATGTATTGGCAAAATTTATACGTGTACAACCGTTATTGCTTTACGACAACTGATCCATGTATAAATTAACTTTCATATTTATATAGGAACCCCACGAAATACATTATTTAACAACATACATTACTCCGCAATATTACAATTTTTGAACACATAAAACTACTTTATAATAATTTATCATGTATGCTATTTAATAAATGGTCCGTTACATCACTGTGATCTTCAATATATAAGTTGTAACTCCCGTTTTATAGACATACTTTACTGCAATGAAAAACAAATAGAAAATAATAATATAATGTTTATTGCGCATCAAAATAAAAACAACCAAGCGATATCATAGTTTCTTAGTTTGCAACCTTTAGGATATTAAAAAACGTATATTACTCATTGTTAACATTCTACGATTTTCTGAAGAAATCCTGGATAAAATTTATGTCATGACTGCCAGGTGAGGATTTGCTTTAATGTTATTCTAACGATCTAATAATAGATCGTTAATTATTATTTTCGGTTATGTTATTTTGGTAATTATAGATGGTAGGATCAAAAACATTCCGCAGCGTTTAACAGAAATCCAACACAGAGGAAATATCCCCGTGATTTTTTTTAGTCCCAGATACTAAATCTCATACAAAAAAAAAAGAAAAACTGGAAGCATAGAGCGATAACCATAACGATAAATGTTGAGTAGGTAATTGAAGTAACTGCGCAAACTTCTTTAATTCAGTTGAATCACAGAATAATTCCAGACGTGGAACATCAGCTCTTCAGAAAGCAATTCTCGAGCTCGACGTGTATTTTATACAACATCTGTTGGGAGAAATGTACGTTGGAGATGGAGTTTGAATCTTCTTCTCAGCAGACTGCGCTGGTTTATAATAATACGTTACTGGATTTACAGAGTACGAGTGGTAAGAGGACGCAACTAAAAATATGTACATTAGCTAAATAGTGAATAGGAAATAATTGTAGAAAACTTAATTCATAAAGTCAAATAGAAAAAAAATGCACGTCAATTTAGTGTTCTTAGAAATTCTTCTACCACTAGTGAGGGAGAAATGGTTGTAGACCTACGACGAATCCCCAAAAGCCTGACAGAATAAAATTTATTTATCTTTTATGTAAAATTATTATTTTTAGTGTTTTATAATTTAATGGACGTTTGCACTGCTCATTAAGCTATAAACTATATTTTCTTGTTCTATGAAAGTTTCTTCTTAAAATCATTATTTTCAACAGTAAATTCAAAGTCAAAAATTTCACATTTAATGATGGTTTGTCTTTATTTATGGCTCAATTCGCAAATCGTACACACAGAACAATTCTTCTTTGTAGTTCAGTTGAAATAACTAGGAAAACGCTTAAGTCCCGCCGCGTTGTTGGATGAGCGTAATTCATTGAGCTACCATGTGTTATGTGGATTTTCTGTTCTGTAAAAAAATCATTTTAGTTGAAGATTTTTTTTAAAATTAATTTAAACTAAATAAAAAAATAAACTTTAATCTTTAATTTTTTTAATTAATCGTAATTTTTAAAAAGAAAAAATCGTAAATTTTCGATTTTCATAAGAAATAATTTTTCGATTGCGCTCAAATTTTACACGAATATCTTAATTCATAAAATTATGGTTCTGTGAAAAAATCATTAAATTCGGATAAAGCATGTAGGTGTTATAAGTCGAAGAAATTTTTAAAAAATTGAAAAAAATCGTAAAATTGCAATTTTCATGATAAATAATTTTTCGATTGTGCTCAAAAACGTGGCAGTTCTAAGTTCAAAGATTTCGAAGACCTCCATAAAATTTCATCGCAATCGGAGTATCGGTTTAGCCGGAATCGTGTTAACAAACAGACAAAAATACATAAAAAAAAAGAAGAAAAAAAAAAACATTCCGGATTTTTTTCTCCAGTGTAGTGAAATGGAATCTTCGCTTCGCTCGCTACGCTCGCTACGCTCATCCAATTATATTCCGTCCGATGTATTTCAGAGTCTGTTATTGTTAATTGTGATAATTTCAAAGTTCAATTTTAGATACCGGCAAGTCTTTCAAAAACGTTGGATAAGATTTCATTTACAGTAATTGCATTGATGTAATTTAATTTTTTGAGGAAATTACTAACTATAATATATTACAAAACCCTTTATTATTATTGTTTATTTAAAAGTCTTAACAAAGCGTCAACGATGAACATTGACCTGTTTGTATTGACGATCGGGACCGGTAATGTGTGCCATTATTTATTTAATTTGTGTTTTCAATCTAGGACATACATAAATTAGGTACAAATCTTTTGCTAATTGTTCACACAGACAATAAATATATAATTAAACTAATCTAACTTAAACCACGTCTAAACTTCCAGGGTTATCTACATTGACCTACCACCCGAGTACAGCTCTCTTCACTTGTTCAATCTGTAATTACCCCCCCCCCCCAGTTTATACATCAACCCTTCTAAAGACATTACCTTTATCCCGGTTCTGTTTTTCATCCACCTCGCGCTAAGTAATGGTCGCCCTGTCTTATTACATTTCCCCGTAGCAAACCTTAACAAATATCCTCGGGCGTTACGGCCCGGCCCACGACCCTGGCGGGCTACGTGGCCGGAATAAATACATTGCCGATTTAATAAAAGATACGCGCGATTGTTTAGAGTTTGCCTTCGCAGCTAGAAACATTACCTTTCATTGTAAAGATTTTATATTCAGTTATTTATGACGTTTAGTTGTTTGATAACTGGAGTCGGAGCATTATTTTTCTTGTTTGTTATTACAATGGATTCCCCCAGAGGCTGGCTGTACATTTTGCATTTTATAATTTTATATTTGGACAAACGAGTCACCGCGGGGTTTGGGTTACATGACATTCTTTTGATAAAGAGCTATTCATATTAATTTAAATTATTCTTTGTCAAATATTAATTGAGCAATGCACTAAGGGATATCAACAGGGGTAATATGACACAGAACAGAAACAATTCATTCATTTAATGCATTCCATTTGATTTATTTTTCCATGTTGTTTGTATACATGTCGAAAACATTTTTGGGTCATTTACGATTTCTTATTGTGAATTGTGTTAGTAAACAATTTATTAATTGGTATTCTGAGGAACTAATTAACGTTTCTTAAAATATAATATTAAAATAGTTGACATACAATATTAGAATGTATGAGTAGATAGTATGTCCTACTTAGTATTACTTGATAATTGGGTTATCCAAATATGAGTCTTATTATGAAACATATGAAACACACATAAATATTTTAATTTTCATTTCAATTTCAATTCACATTTTTCAACCAATATTCTATTTTCTTTCATTCTTGATTAATTTATGTATTTATTTATTTAACGTTTGTCCTATTCAGTTAAAAAACTGATTTACAAAGGAGGACAACTGAATAAATCTAATGACATACATGCAGACTCAATTTGCGAGTTGTATGAATTATATGATTTTTCGTGGGAAGCCTGCCCAGGGTGCAAATCATGCCCCTTCTCAGGTCTAACTAGGTATGTTGCGGATAAGATAATTGTGAAGGGATGTCCGAGGCTGTTTAAGAGGACTCAATCCCTTGCATTCGCATTAAGAACTGAGGAAAACCACGGAAAAAACATCAGTCAGGATCGCCGGTCCCGACGAGACTTGAACCCGGGACCTCCCGAATCAGAGTCGTGCGCTTAACTTTCGAGCTAACACTCTCGGTAGTTGTATGAATTGAATTATGTATTAACGATACAAATGACGTTTGTGAGATTAACAGTCGATGATAGGTTGTGACTGTCAATATGAGCATTGATTTGCGTAAAGTGGGACTTGAACCCAGAACCTTGAGAATTATATTTTATATATATTTTATCTATTTAATATATTTTACATATTATTTTATAAATGCCTATTATATTTTATTTTATAATATGTTATATTTATTATATATATTAAATATATTTTATATATTGTAAATTTTTGTAAATATATCTTATACGTGGTAAACATAAAAACATACATTTAATTATTTTAAGATAAAAACAATTAACACATACATATAACCACGAAATACCTCAGAAATTCTATGTTATATGTTATTTATAAAAGATAGAACGAAGCCAGTCGTCGAAACGAACACAACAATGAAACACTTCGCCGTGAGTTGATCTTTTTGATGACGTCGCGGAGTTGTTGAGACAAAGCTTACCATTAACAAGTCGTGTGAGTATTCAATAATAGTGGAGGTGCGGGGCACACGACAAACTTTCTGGGGGGGGGGGGTATAACTACCCCACACTCTTACCCCCAGTGTCACCAAAAAATAATCCTTGTTAAAAGGAAATTAAAACAAAAACCGCACGTCAATCGAACGTCGCGTGTTCAATTTTTATCGTGATACAATTGTATAAAGGCACAGACGGATTAGAGAAAAGTGAAGCTTATAATATGGGACCTATACGTTCCCTTATACACTGTGTTTTATTGTACTAGGAAAACGCTAAAGTCCCGCCGCGTTGATGGATGAGCTTTTTAAAATTTTTAGTTTGCGTGGGATATCTTTACTTTAGCAAGTGCTTTGTTTTGCTGCCTACGCATTGTAGGTGATTGTTGTCAAGTTTCTATTGTTACCTGTCAATTGGTATTATTTACCGTAAAAAACTTATATTGAAAGCTTTATTTCTATGAATTCTGGCTTACTTTTTCAACCTTTTTCTTTCAAAAGGTACTACATCACCATAACCTTAATGTCCATGTATAATATGAACGTTGTAGCCCCACCCGTTTGGTCAGAATCGGCCCAAATGGCACGAAAATATCGCACTAAAAATCGAAAAAAAACGTAAAAGTACGAGATTCATGAGAAATATTTCTTCGATTGTACCCAAAAACAATACACCTCTAAGTTCAGAGATTTCGAAGGTCCTGTCAAATTTTCATCAAGATCGGATATGCCGTTGGCCTGGTAGAGAGTTAACAAACAGACAGAAAAACAAACAAAAAAAAAAAAAAAAAAAAAAAAACACCCGAGCTAAATTTTTTGGGGGTCAGTGAAATTGAAGTCTTCGCTTCGCTCATCCAATTAGTTCTTCTGCGCCTCATTTGTATTTACAATATTATAGACGTAATTATTTTCTGGCAGTTTATTCTTGTTGAGATGCACATTCGTTTATCATAAATGCCTTCCCAAATCAATAATATACAACGTACAATCAAAGAACGTACAGTATTGATAATAAGAACAAACGAATCTTAGTGATCACTAAATAAACCGATACAGTTCGGGAAACCTACTTTGTTTGATTTTAATACAAAGTTTTTCGCCGAAAACGATTATAAATTCACTGTCTGTTCAGACACGTGAAACAAAGTGGTTATTTTAAGTCCTGATTAGCATTCTATGTAGTAAAAAGCTTCAGCATAAACCAATGCAATTAAAACACTGATTGCTCGAGCAAAAAGATAACAACCCTGTTTTTCCTAAACGAAAAAACTGTGTTGAATTTACCGGAATACGAAGCCAGCCAGGTAACTACCTGCCAGTCCGCCCGCTAAAGCCACAACCTCTCTCTCTCTCTCTCTCTCTCTCGCTCTCCCTCTCTCTCTCCCACGCACACGCACACAAAGCTCTTTATTAATTCAACGCTGCCAACATTGTGCCACCTCCCATGAAAAACGTAAAATAACACACTGCGTATTTATGAACCCAAATTTTGATGTTATTATTTTTAATGAGTTTTTTTTAAATCACAGTCATGCAAACATGAAACAAAAGGTATAGTTGGTACCACCCTATCCTGAACATAGAATGCACAACAAGAGCTCGTTTGGAAATCTTGAACTTACCGGTTTCATAAAGAGTATCTACATTTAATATTAATTTTGCCGTGATCTATTATTGATTTATCATCCTTAATGCAGATTTTATAATTTTACGTGAATAACCATGAATTTTTTTAAACATAATTCTTCTTTTAAGTTTTCCCAAGTCTGGGGCTGGAACCCAGAAATTACGGCTTAGCGTTCCGATGCTATTTCCCAATTGAGCCGTTGGGGCCTTAAGGCAAAACTTAACACAAAGCCTCATATATTTCAGTCTAGTTTCATAGCAACGATTGCCAATTTTTCAATTGTAATTTCATTATTTACATTTTAAGTGTTTTTAAATTATTGTATTATTCATTCATTCGATCTTTCACCAATTTTTACGTATTATACTGTTTTTTAAAAGTAATTTTAAGTTTTTTTTAAATTATTCTCAACAAATTATTTTAATAATTATTTTAATTATTGTGAAACTAAAATCTCTTTGGATGTAGTGGCCTTTATAATAAATTTTTATGCTTTTAGGCCTACTTAATTTACCGTTATCTATGAATAAATTACTTTCTTTCAAATTGAATTGAACTTGAGTGTCTAAGTATCGTCTGCCAGACTGATTGCATTAGAACATGTACTTTAGAAATAACATCCAGCAAGACTCATGCACTCATGGAATGAAATACAACCGCAGTTTCGCAACTCGTGTTTCTCAATCCATCTGCTCAGCTGTTTTGATTGATGTGATACTAGGAGTGAAATGTATAACCCTCTAGTTTATTTCACACGTATAGCAACAGAAATAACAACATACAAACCAGCACCCAGATCAAAAACCTCCGAAATGAGTTCACTTAATTTCGCTCTCTTTAAGAACTTGCGTTTGGGGAAGATTACTATCACAAAGACAAAGGAATGGAAAACGTTTAATCTTCAACTTGGATCTCTTAAGTGTTAATTGTCAAAGAATATTGTAGGCGAAATGGACACATAAAAGATTTTGAATCACTGGGGTTGTTAGATTTGTGAATGAAACTCGGTTTAAATCTAATAGAAAGTACGAATTAGGGATGACATCAGGGGTAAAATATGGATTCGGTTCCATTCAAATGATATTTAAGATCTATAGTAGGCTATATCCCCAGTCATTGGTCCACTGGCGTGTCAATTAGAAGCCATCTTGGACAGGTCAGTTTGTATGTTAAAGTAGATGGAAGCGATTTGTAGCCCATATATTTTTCTAGATGGCTGTCAGGTTGACAGGTGAGCATATTAGCCATTAACACCAAATGATTACAAAATTACCTTATGTAATATTTTCTTATTGTTTCTGTTTGTGCATTCCCACATGCTGCACAAGCTAAAACCATGTCAAAACAATCCAGAAAAAATATTTAATCGCATATAAAACATAAAGCATAAATTGAAACGACAAATCACCATCTTGAAAAGGTCAGGTTGGCGCTTCAATTTGGTACGCTACCGCCTGTACGGACGAATTGGAGACTGGCAATCTAGCCTACTGTAGATGTTAAATATCATTGGTTCCATCTCCTCTTGGAGTGGTGTAACCCGAATTGATCAAAGATTAAATGGTGCTATTCCTTCAAGTCCAACTAGTAATGATGATTTATGTTGCTTAACGTCTCGTAGTAATACACTTAGGCTATTCGAGATGATGAGTGGTGATGAAGGACGATTACAAAAATCTCATGCCTTCACGGGATTCGAACCCACGTCCTTGAAGAGCCATACGCCTCGGACCAGCGCCCTAATCGCGTGTGCTACCGGTGACGACGACCAACTATAAACACTCTCCTAAAACAATGAAACAAATTATCTTCAACTGTAGGGCTATGTACCCGTGCTGATGGTCTAGTGGTTAAGACGCTCACCTGGAATGCGGGAGACCCGGGTTCAAAACCCTGTCGGGTCGCACTTTTTTCATTTCTAAATTGTAGTACATAAAAACAATCACACCTACGGGAGTGTTTCCAGACTAGCCTAATCGAAAAATAAGCCACATGATTGTTTTATAGCATTCAACAAACTTAAGCACAGAACATTTTTTTTAAATGAAAAATTTTCTAAATTTTAATGAGTAAGTCACAAATTTGAACTGTTAAATAGTTTTCACTATGACGAGTTTTTTATTCATGGGGATATGTATTTATTTGACACAAATATAGCAATTCGCGTAATAAAACGTAACTGAACAATTGGGTAAACTTAAACGAAACATGGTACCAGATCACTGTTTCAAATGTTCTGTGTATAAACTATAAAAATGTGTTTATGTTGTTTAATTTCATTTTGTATTGTACCAAAAGAAGATTCGGATACTTAGTATAGATTGGCGTAATGTTTGTATTCGAGTATCTCAAGAGCCAATGTCATGTCTAGAATGAATGTTTCGATCCGTATGATGATCACGATATTCACTGTGATTAGGGGGGGGTGGTCGATGATTCCCTGTATGAGTGTAATCCTATCAACTGTCGGTTGAGTATTTAAAAAAATGTTTTGATGCAGAATGCATGGATTTTATATGGATGTCTTTGCAGCTCCACCATTTGCCCTATGACGTTGTGGTTTACACCAAAGTGTCAAGTTTGAATGTTACTAACGAGTTAATTTTTCATTATTTCATTATATATATTATTTATTCTCACAATATCCATCAATTGACACTTTTGCTTATAATTTTTGGCCTTTTTTTATCATCATTTCGGCATCTCACTTATCATTATTCGGATAGTTTAACTAAAGTTTTAAAACAAATTGTTTCTTATTGTTTTATTAACTGTTTTGTTCTTTTTATACATATCAGTACCTTATAAATATCAATTTATCATCGTATAGGTAACTCATTGTACATTATCATTATGTTATTAACTATTGATTTATAGACGAAGTTATTTTAAGTGTTAAACAACTGTATGTTTACTGAAATGAATATGTTCTACTGTTATTATTACGTTTTATGTTTTTATAATAAGGTTTTAAATTTATTATCCTAGTACCCCAATGTAAAATAGCAGCAATGCTGTATGTGAGTGAACCAATAAATAAATATTTATATTGCATAGTTTTTTTAGAACTGTAAATATAAGATAAATGATAAAACATTATGCAGTAAATTCTAATCCTTCCATACGAGATATTTATATGAAATATGTAAATTTCATCTGATAGAGACAAGCGCACATAACCTTTAAAATAACCTTCTCAACATGTTGTGTTTAATCAAATGTTCATTTTATGTGGAATCGTCTGGAAAACCTTACTTTATATAAAATTCACACAAAATAATTAAACTGTTGTTATCCCTCAAAAAAATTTAAGGATGTTTTTTGTTTTGGCAAAACGAGTTAAATAATGATGTTATTTGAATTAAGTATTCTCATTAGTGGTGTTAATTTTGTTTTTACTGATTCCTGCCTCTGTTTACCATTTCCTCCAGAATCTAATCAATATGCCTACTTTGTGGAATTAGATTCTATCCGAACCGTTTGGAACTCATAAGTAATGTTCTGTCTGTACCATCTTCTGAGCAGTAAACTGTAAGTAACTCGATCTAGATGAGCATAATCGTGGGTAATGTGGAGATAATTTTGCAGATGCGCGCAGTGAGACGGTGGTTAGACGTATTCCTTGGGGCTAGGCAACTTGTTGTGCAGATATCCCACGACTTTCTGAAGTGTACGGGCTGGATTAGGTCGCATCGCGGTAAAACTGTACCAAGTTAAAGAGAGGAAAGACGTGCAATGTAATGAGAAGAGTTTACGTGTCTTAGATGATTGTAAAAGTGCGTGATTTGAATATTATGTATTATATTATTAAAACTAAATTATTTTTGGATTATACCTATTATTATTTATTAACCAGTCAATTCAAAACATTTACATCTACTTCATTTGTATGTATATATTACCATTCTGTCTTAAATAAATAAAATAAATAAATTCGTATGAAGAGTCTACCCACTCAGTCATATAACCGATTTTCAGTGGGGGACCGTTAACCAAAGCGACCAAGTCAACCCTGTAGGCTCCGACGCAAAAGACAAGTGAGCGATAACCAACCAAAGATTGATCGTTTTGATAGGAAGCAATCAGTGGTAAGGACAGTATAAACACTGTTCTAATTCTTTGTACCTTAATGGGAGAAAGTGCTTTAAAAACGGGGTTAGCCAGATAAAATGCCTTGTCGGTGTTTTTATGAAAGGGACAGTGGTTTAACGTATTTGAACTTCAATTATTTTTTACTGTTAGTCAAAGCAAGGATAAAATAAGAGAAATACTAAACATGGTTAGAACGAAGCAAAACACTGACGAACGTCGAGAAAAATATAGGCTACTCCACAGGAAGCATTTAGATACTATATGTATTTAATGAAATTCAGCTCGTCTGATTTAGCCAGAGCACCAAATTACTGGGGCCACAATTAACGGGACAGGTGATTTTTATAGTATCTAATTCCACACACAAAATGCAATTGACAAATTAACAAAATATTCACATATGTTAATATCAACAAACATAAGGACCAACAATGTTCGGATAGAATAAGTGACTTTAGAGCCGTCCTAGCAACGAGGCACATAATAAATTTAAAGTTGTTCTGAATCGACCTTTTGATTCTGGCGTTGATCCGCGGGTGTTCGCACTGTCCATACCTCTGATTGCTATATTTCCTATTAAAAATATCGATCTTTGGTTGGTTATCGCTCACTCGTCTTTTGCGTCGGAGCCTACAGGGTTGACTTGGTCGCTTTGGTTAACGGTCCCCCACTGAAAATCGGTTATATGACTGAGTGGGTAGACTCTTCATACGGATTTATTTATTAATGTATTTATTTATTTATTTATTGTTCATTCATTAAATAACCCAGAGCAAATAGTTCAGCAAAGTGGCGTTTGTCATATTTTAAGCAACGCAGGTGACACCAAAAACTGTTTATTTCATGGTCATAGTTTGTCTTCTTTAAATAGTTTGTCAATTGAGCAGTCATTGGTATTCGTATGCTAGTCTCGCTCGTAAAGAATAATATGGATACTGGTCATAAGAACAAAAACATAAAAAATATACGACTATCAATAATATGGGTAGATTTTTTATAATTTATAAAAGTAAAATGTAAAATTTTCCTTGAAAGAACAAATAAAAAGTTTACTCGTGTAATCCATTATTTGAACTTGTAGCGATATAATGCGAGCAACTACTTGGTTCCGATAGTTAGGTTTGAATAGGCAGGGTGGGTTATCCATTGTTTTTTAGTGTTTCTTTTATCACCCATCAATATGAACATTCCGCAAAACTTACAGCCAAACTCTCACTCGCAACTCTATTACTTAAAATTTATTATCTGCGAAAGGAAAAGCTTTAGCTGCGATCTAACGCATCTGCTACAAGAAGAAAGACGTTTTAAGTATTCTGAGTTAGGGTTTATCACACTATAACACTCGTGACGCGCAAATGTGGCTCATTAATAGCATGCGAGGATAATTCAAGAGGTTTCACTGTCGGTAATAGTTATTGGCGATCTTATTGACAAGCTCATAAATTATGAAGCAAAGTTGCGGCCGTTTGTTGGCTGTGCATCGATCACGCTCCGATAAATCGAACTGAAAATTAATTTGTTTTAAGTTGCATTGCTTCACACGATGATAGAAATTTGGGATCCTGGAGTCAGTGGACGGGGGGGGGGGTGCAAGCCTTACCCAAACTTTAAACATAAATACTCGGCACCTCACCAATATATGAGATTTTGTCAAGGGAACACCATCCCTTCGGATAGGACGCAAAGCCGTTGGTTGGTCCCCTTGGTACTTTTCGAAAGGAGTAGGCTACGTGCCGGTACCGGGTTTTCCCGTTCCTCCCTTCTATTCACCCTTCATCCTCATCTGTCACCACTCATCGTCTCGAATAGCCTTAGTGCGTTAATATGAACGTTAAGCAATAACAATCAAATGAAATAAGAGATTTAAATTATGGAATGAGACATACATTATGCGAGGTTCCATAAGACTTGTTTGTCCGTGGTCATCGTTTTGACGTCTAAATCCCATTCATGATTCGCGAAACTTACAGCCAAATCTCACTCGCAACTTATTACTAAAATTTATACGGAAGAGTGCACAAAAGCTTGACTGATCTAGACTGGTAGTGTAAGAAGCGTTTCCGATTACGGTGGAAGGGTTTTTCAACTATAATTCGCGGAGGGCTCCATTAAAGCAGCGAGAGTTCATTTTTGAGTTTCAATTGTCGTGATAGTTGATTTGGGACTATTACACCATAATTAATACAATCCATAAAGTCGGCGTTGTTGTTGTTATTTACAAGACATTCATTTTACTTGATCAAAAAAACTGAAAAATGGCGTTTTGTAATTTTGATGGCCTTTCAACTAACGGTTGTTAGAAGATTGGGATCTGGAGTCGTACCAAGTGAGAAGAACCGTTATAATCTTTGAAACTGCAAAATATGGCACCACCACCAAATATAGAGATTTATCAAGGGAACCACTGTATCGAATTGACGAAAGCGTTGCCCATTAATAAAATTAGGACATTTACGAATGATAGGAGTACGTGCGTACCGGCCCATCCTCCCTTCCTGATTCAATCTTCCAAGATTCACGTGCTACAAATCGCCTCGTGTTTTATTATGGGAATTGCCAATGGGTCCACATCAAATAAAATTTAATTTGCGAAGATTCTTAGGGAGTCGAATTGCCCATGAATTGTTTTGTAATCCGTTTATTCGCTAGTGTCCGAAGAACATATATAACAGTTTTGGTAACATTCCCTTAACAAGGATTATACAGTATTTTTTGGTGAGACGGAGGGAGTGGCTAAAGCCCCCAACCACACAGAAATGAAACTGGCTGACCTGGTAACTACACAATTATTGTACGCGCGAACTGGCAACGAAGCTTTATGTGCTATCCTACCCGGCACCTCCACCAAAACTCTGCGAATTATCTTTTTTTTATATTCTTCATTGACTCTCTGCAGATTAAATGGGCCATTACCCCCAAAATGATTTTTACCACTAAACCTTTTAGCATAGTACTACACTAAAATGACTTCATAAATTATATCTTGTAACTGTGATTTTACACGATTTTTTCAATTTCTTGATCCAGAAATTTGAGAAAATTGGCGTTTTGGGGAAACTTCTTAAATCGGCTTTAACCTGCTTGGTTTTGTTCCTCATATATAGAAGAGCATCGTACCAATGTAAAATAACCATTTATAACATCGTATCTTGAAATCGTGCACAAATATACAAGAAAAACGCAAAAATATGCATTTTAAAATCACATGCCCTCTTGGTAATCAGCATATTTTGACCGAACCACTTGCCCAATTTAAAAATAAAATTAAGGGCATTTACAGATATTACTATGGAGTACGTCAATAATGGCCAATATTTTTTGGATCAAAATCTTCCAAGAATTCACGTGGCATAAAGATCGTCCTCGTGTTATTTCTTATGGGAGTTTTTTGCCGATGGGTCCTATCTCTAAAATAACCAAGTTTGCCGAAGTTTTGGGAGGTCATGGTGGCCCCAATAATTGTTTTGTAAATTACTTAATTCATTACTAGTTAGCCTGAATGAAATATATATTTTGAGTTTAGCGGGATAATACCCCGTTGAACAAGGATTATACAGTATGTTTTTGGTGACCGACAGGAGGGAGTGGCTAAAGCCTCCCCCCCCCCCAGAAAATGTGAAAATGCATGACCTGGTAAACAACACAATTATTGTACGCGCGAACTGGCATTGAAGCTTCATGTAGTGCTAATCTTACCTGGCACCTCCACCAAAACACTGAGAATAATTTTAGTTTTATATTTTGTTGATTTGATCCCTTTCTTTGGGTACCCCAGTACTTGTTGTTGTTCTATTTTATTCTTGATGTGATTGGTTATGTGTTTTGGACAGGAAATGGAAAGATAAATTTAGGAAATGTGTGCTGGGAAGGTGACTACTAGATGACGCTTCTACGTTTGCCATATTTACATGGGTTTAGGGTTCGATTCCCCGTTCTATCTAATGGCTGTCTTTAGAAACCAGCAATAGTCCACCGATCTCAAAGTATTTAGCTGTCATGAACAGGGTTATTATGAACAATTACGTATCACTGTCAAAAATGCAATACAACTTCCGAACAAGCTTGCAGCACTGGACGACACATTAACGTTCCACAACGGCACTTACCCCGGGAATGTGTAAAAAGTGCGACAAACATTAGTGTCACTCCAAGGTTAGTCAACTCCGAAGTTGAGCGGGTTAACATTTTCAAGTTATAAAATGAGCGTTTTTTGAAATTTTATAATGATAAATTTATGTTTCACAATACACTTAATCAACAAATAAATCGGAATTTAGCAACTCTTACGATTTCAATCGTAAACACCATGAATGTGAGCGATACGGTGTCCGCCATGTTATGTAGGCCCACAAGTCTGTGTTGTCTGGGGTCCAGGGCGGAGCACAGGGTAAAAAAAAACAAAAATTCAGGGTAAAATAATAAGTTGAGGATAAAAAAAAAAAAATTGTGGTCACTGTTTTCCCGCATGATTCAAAATTGTTTATAATTACCATGAGCTGTAATGAATTAAAATAATGTTGAAGATTTTTTTATTTATTTACAATTTTTTATTACACCAAAAGTGATAACCATATATCTTCCAAACACACACACATCGTAGCGAGAGTAGCACAAGGAATCAAGTTTGTCTCACTATAACATTAACATAAAACCAAATTAGTGTATATTAATGTAAAACAGAATTGATTTATTAAAGTAAGCCTAAATGTGAATAAAATTGAAGCAAATATACTCTTTTATGTGCATAGTTAATATCACTGGGTAGTCTTAAATCTCAGATTTTATCAAGAATTGGGACTTTGTTCGGATATTATTTTGTCTGCATTTGTATGATTAGATTCATTTAGTTGTCCTCCTTTGCAAATCAGTTTTTATAATTGAATTGATAGATTTTAAATTAATATATACAATAAAAATAAATAAAACTTAGTACATTCCACTACACTACACTCCAATACACAAGTTTCAGCTTTTGGAGTTGTACTATTACTTAATTCAATGATTCCTATAGTGACCGATTTTTTCTAACACGTTTATGTCTCACTGTAAGTGTTTTCTTTCACACAAAGTATAGTTCTTTACCTCCATTAACATGCAGCATAACTTATATACATAGTATATGTAAAAAAATAAGTAAAAGTAATTAAGAAACAAATTAGATAATTAGCCATGACGTTCGTAAAGAGGAAGACTATAAATAAAGAGCTGAATAAAACCGTAAAGATAAGTTGGTTGTGCAATAATTCACTCCAACTGTTGCATTATGGGAACTCCCGGAGGTGCCGTGAGAGGAAGTGTTTTACTCTCACACCCTAGCATATATGTTTTTGTTAAATGTTTTAATTCCTAAAGCTAGCACACGTAATGTAAATAAATTTATTCCAGAAAGTTTAGCAAACAACATTAGTTAAACTTATTTTAAAAGTTTTGTCTGGTATATGTTTTAAAGATAAATACACTTGTGTTTTTAATAATATATTTCAGTATAAATATACGTTAGTTTCGTTGTAATAACTCTATTGTACTTTACATTGCACTTAATTTGTAACAAATTTAATAAATGTATTAAAGTGCATTGTTTAGTCCAACAGAGAAGTTACAACTTATCCTCATTTAAATTAAACCAGCTCTAAAAGTTTCAACAAATAAATATCGTTAGTTTCGTGTCATCGAATTTTGTGTCGATTCAAAACATTTGAGTTGGTATGTTATTTTAATACAATCCATTTTTAATTTATGTATTTTATTAAAATTATAAAATAAAATTACAATTAATGTGTTTTCCAATAAATTAAACTAAGAGATATGTTAACTTTGTTGTATTAAACAATTCGTTATTGTTACTTAATGTTTTAATTGAAGCTTTGCCCCGAAATTATCATTGTATTATAATTATATGTTATTAACACATAATAAACACATACCCACCTTACCTAATATTTAGTTTAATTAATTTAGAATTCAAATGTGTTTCCATCTCCACGAATCTAGTTCTCAAAGCTCTAGTTGACCTTAATTAATTAAATAAATAAGAGCATAACAACAAAAACACAAGTCATGTACCTAAGTTAGCAAAGAGCCTCGAGTTGGTACGTACGTTCAACCTCCGTACACTCGCGCAATAAATACTGATTAACTAACTTTGCCTCTAACTTTGCACTGCAGCTCACATAATTTCCAACATATATTCTCCATTTGTTTGTTTGTTATTAGTGTCATCTACACTATCCATTCTGCTTAGCAGAATTCCGTTTTAATTAATTAGTTTATCACTGACCTAAATGAATACGCGCAAAATAAATATATGCAACTCGCCAATCTGAATAATGCCATGTGCATATTGAATTGAAATTCAAACACACATTTTACTATTAGCAAATGTAGTTTGCTTTGATCCGTCTGTTAGCTTTGCGATATCATTGTTTGAATGTCTATATTGAATAATTAAAATGTAATACATCGTGATGAAGATGGATGTGCTGTATGTTATACGGATTATAAATTATAATGGAACCTACAAGGTATCCACTGTGTGTTTGTGTGTGTGTGTGATATCCACAAGGATATTGTCGAGTTCCCGGAAATTAACTTCACCACAATAAAGAGAAATAAGCCAAGAAAGATATTTAAGATGAAACTTTACAAACAAATACGCTTCTTATGACAATACGCAATCACGCACACTTAAGAATTTTTATTTAAATCAAAATAACCATTTTTACGTCTTCTTTCTTATAAATTTGAATCCTAACATATTGTATACCATTATCTTACATTATTAAGAGTTGCTGAGCTTGGCTTAACTCAAATGCGCGCACTCAGATATTGATGATTTCTGCTGAATGGTTGGTAATACTAATATCAATACCAAACTTTGCATAAATGTTAATGAACTACTTGTATATTGATATACGCACTAGGTTGCAAAAAATGAGCCAAAAAGTTCCATTGCGAGACATAAGTCCAAAACGTAAATAATGGAAAATCCAAAACATGGATTTTAATTTTGAAAATTCCCATCAAATAGTTTATCGAACGATTTAACAAATTTACCTACGCGTTCACATTGATTCGAAACGTTGATACCCAGTATGCGAATATTCGTTTAAAAATCTGTACAGTTGGAATAAATTCCCGACTTTCACCAAAATTGAGTAAATTACGGAGATTTCATGATTTTTTAAATTTAAATTCAAAGAATTAATTTAGGAATACGCGTACTGGAGTATCTTATACATTAATTCTTTGTTAATGTTCGTGTGAAATATGATACCGATGGAAAAAACTGAAAGCTGAGTGTCTAAACTCGTCTCCGCGCCAGGCTCAGCGACGCCTCAATATATTACACATCTCTGTAAAACGAACCTCATAGCATTAGCATTAGTTGTCAATTTTCTAAGAAATACTATCACATTGTTGTTTCTACAATGTTGTCTACAGAGTGAAACTACTTTTCTACATTATGATGCTGAAGACTGATGTATGCTGATAGTGGCTAAGAGGATAGCACACGCGTTTTAGGCAAATTGCTGTTCGCTCGGCCGACTGTCACCACAGTTGTTTACAAGTTTGGGTAGTTGTCAAGGAAGCGGGAACAGGGCTAGCCGCTAGACTGTAACCCTTTTATAGAAATAATTTTCAAATATTAAATCAAAATTAAATTGGTTTTCGTGTTTTGGGATTTTCTTAGGAAGACTAAAATTAACCACATTCGTGGATTTATCCTGGCTGATAAACATTAAATATTGAAAATCTACTATTGTAGGGCTGTCCATGTATGCTTTATTGACAACTATGTCAAGTTTCGCGTCTGATTCTTACCGTCCGAGAGAATAACCTATATGTGCCAACTGCCAAATTTATACTATTCTCTAAACAATTCGGGAAACATGCATATCAAATAATCGGGTTGATAATAAATGTATGACAGCATGCTGTTACCACCAACAGTATCGGCTCAAGCGATATGCGTCAGACTCTCATTCGGAATATCTCGGGATCGAATCCCGTCGAAACCGGAACACATGACTGAAGTTTTTTCCGAGGTTTTCCTCTGTCGTAAATGCGAATGCAAGGGTTTGAGTTATGTTTTAAACAGCCCTCGGACACCCCAGTCCCAACCGGCCTAAACCTATAATATCCTCGTTGGTCACCTGAAGTGGGTCATACACCCAACAAAAAAAAAACACACACACACACAACATGCTGTTCAAGTATTTATGAAAAGGTTTTATTTTCTGACTTATTAGTTTAAACAATTCTATTCATTCTATTTCTATTCAATTCAGAGTTTCACTTAACGTTTCAGTCTTTTCATCTCTACGTTTCAAAATTAAAAAGCTTACTAAGTATAAACAATATTTGGACTCATCATATTCTTTTAGTAAATTAATATATTAAATTAAAGCAAAAAAACAATATTTCGGGTACTTTCAGTACCCTTCAAAAGGCAACAAACGAAACAAAACATAAAACTCCGTCTCCCAAACAAGGTCGACTTAACCTCATGTAATCGAAGGTTCTTCCCCTGTTCAACAATCGACGAATACTGTCCCAGCTCTTATCACGTTATGACGTTTGCATAACGCTGCATTGACAAATGTAATATTGCGTTAAATTGCAACCCCAACCCCCTTCCACCAACACAAGACGTTCTCGCATCTGCTCTAGGCAGGAAGTCACAACACAGTTCTATGTATAATATGTATATTCCATATGATTATGAGAAGTGACCCGGCCTAGAGCCCCCGTGCTGCCATGTCTCTCGCGCATCACCCCCTAGAGCCTCGTACAGGGCGAATCAGGCTCGTCTTAAAACACCTGCATTCAGCGCCGCATGCGGACACTCCGGCAACTACGCTTGGTGCCACAACTAGAAACACACTGACTCAATTATTGCCTGAATGGGAGACCAACTTTCCAAATTCTCTGTATTGGGTTGTAAACCAAGGTTGAGCTATAACTTATCATTCAATTATTGATTAAACACGAAAATTTCGATGTCTATATTTATATATCAAAATTTTATGTTTTTGAAAACAAAACTGAAAATTTAATAACATATTATATATAATTAAAAATGGTGCTTTTAAAATTGTGATACTATAAAGAATTGATAAGATATCGACGAAATTTCGTAACGTTATTAAGCGATTATTAATGACCCGGCACCTCCACCATATTTCTAAAATATCTCACTCGTATTAGTTTTCATGTTTTTAAGAAAACATTGAATGTTTGTTTATTTTTATTTTATTTTCGATGTTTAAATGAAGGTCAAATTCAATATTGAAAATATTCCCACATATCATCGAAATATCAATTTCGTTGACAAGGTTTAATGTAAATGTCATCCTTCTCAACGAAATAGCTGCACAGTGAGTAGGGTATGAGTGAGAGGGCATGATTGACTTTCGTGATGTTCGTTAGTCTGGTCTGTTAGTTGGAGTATAGTCGCGTAATCTCGTTAGCTAAGAATGGAGGCAGAGTATTATCTTGCCACAGACTAAAGATGATATTATTACGTTCCGTATTACAAATCACACAAGCAAAGACAACCCCAATCCCAGCGTGTTCAAGCATAGGATAATCTTGTATTTAAAACAAGCGGAGAGCAAAGAGTTAGAGAAAATTTGTGGAAAAAACATTAATAATATATAGGATTCAGTGCGTATCATAGATATTAAACACCTATAGTAGGCTAGATACGCAGTCTCCAATACCTACGCACAGGCGCGAGCGTTGCAAATTAAAGAATCAATCTGCCATATTCAAGATGGCGATTTGGTGTTTTTGGATGAGCGAAGCGAAGACTTCAATTTCACCGACCCCCCAAAAATTTAGCTCGGGTGTTTTTTTTTTTTTTTTTTTTTTTGTCTGTTTGTTCGCTCTCTACCGGGCAAACGGCAAATCCGATCTTGATGAAAATTAAAGGGGACCTTCGAAATCTTTGAACTTAGAGGTGTATTGTTTTTGGGTACAATCGAAGAAATATTTCTCATGAATATCGTACTTTTACGATTTTTTTCGAATTTTTGTGCGATATTTTCGTGCCATTTGGGCCGATTCTGACCAAACGGGTTGGGCTACAATAATCATATTATACATGGACATTAAGGTTATAGTGATGTAGTACCTTATGAAACAAAAAGTTGAAAAAGTTAAACAGAATCTATAGAAATAAAGCTTTTAATGTAAGTTTTTTACGGTTTAGTGCGATATTTTCGTGCCATTTGGGCCGATTCTTACCAAACAGGTGGGACTACAACGGTCATATTATACATGGACATTAAAGTTATGGTGATGTAGTACCTTTTGAAAGAAAAAGTTGTAAAAGTTAGCCAGAATCCATAGAAATAAAGCTTTTAATATAAGTTTTTTACGGTTTAGTGCGATATTTTCGTGCCATTTGGGCCGATTGTGACCAAACGGGTAAGGCTACAACGTTCATATTTCACATGGACATTAAGGTTATGGTGATGTAGTACCTTATAAAACAAAAAGATGAAAAAATAGCCAGAATCCATAGAAATAAAGCTTTTAATATAAGTTTTTTTACGGTTTAGTACGATATTTTCGTGCCATTTGGGCCGATTATGACCAAACGGGTGGGGTTTCAACGTTCATATTATACATGGACATTGAGGTTATGGTGATGTAGTACCTTTTGAAACAAAAAGTTGAAAAAGTTAGCCAGAATCCATAGAAATAAAGGTTTTAATATAAGTTTTTACGGTAAATATAAACAACAATATATAACATATAACAATATAAACTTGACAACAATCACCTACAATGCATAGGCAGCAAAGCAAAGCACTTGCAAAAGTAAAAATATCCCACGCAAACCAAGAACTTAAAAAAGCTCATCCATCAACGCGGCGGGACTTATGCGTTTTCCTAGTTTAATGTAATAAAGTATTTTACTGGATTGTTTGATATGGTTTTAGCTTGTGCCGCATGGTAATGTATCAACAGAAACAATAAGAAGTTATTGCATAAGGGAATTTAGTAAACATTTGTTGTTTTTGTTTAGTATGCTCACCTGTCAACCTGGCGGCAATCTTGAGAACTATTTGGGCTACAAATCGCTCCCATTTACTTAACATGCAAACAGGTCTTTCAAGATGGTTTCAAAATGACACGGAAGTGGAATTATGACTGCGGATCTAGCCTACTATAGATGTTTAATATCTATGGTGCGTATTATGTTAGTTATACCCACATTTAATTTTGTTAGCAAACAGGTGTTCATTGTTTGTTATAATTTCAAAAAATAAACAAATAAATATATTTAAAAAATCGTTTTTGGTGTCGGCTGACTCGGCCACACAACTGGTTTTCATCGGTAGACAGCAAATTTTAATAAATCGGACCAAGCCAAACCTGTAGGCGTCTACACAACCGACGAGCGACTATGAGCAATTAGAGACCGGCTTTTTTTAAGTAGGAATAACCGATCAATCAAGCTGGACACGATTCAACTCGCGGACAGCGCCAGAATCAACAAGGCTTATTCGGAAATCCAAGAATGTATTATGTCACTCGTTGCTAGGGCGGCTCTGAAGTCACCGTTTACATATTTCTTAGCGAATAACTGGTAGATTTGAGTCTACATCAGAAGTTAAAAACTGATTGAATCTAAAAACTAAGTGAGAGTAGTATAATTCCTTTGACACAGTCGACCCCATTACGTTTAACACACTTGCTGAGTCGTTTCTTAGCAGCTGGTTGTAGAACGCTTAGAGTCGGCAAGGAGCAGAACAAAAGAACGCCAAGTACTAATGAAGGATTGTCCTCTCAGTCTTGACAAAATCTGAGACAAAAGTCAGCCCGTTTTACTGTTGTGGACACCCATAGAATCTACGAGGCGCAGTTAATTGTTCTCCTGGATCGAACGTAAATATCAATCTTTAGTGCATTGAATAATTCGCTACTTGTCTACTATTGACCATAAGCAATTTAATTAAATAAACGAAACGAAGACTTCAAATTTCACTGACCCCCCAAAAAATTTAGCTCCAATGTTTTTTTGTTTTTGTTTTTGTTTTTTTGTATTTTTGTCTGTTTGTTAGCACGATTCCGGGAAAACGGCGGAAGCGATCTTGATGGAAATTGGAGGGGTCCTTCGAAATCTTTAAACTTAGAGGTGTATTGTTTTTGGGTACAATCGATGAAATATTTCTCATGAATATCGTACTTTTACAATTTTTTCGATTTTTAGTGCGATATTTTCGTGACATTTGGGCCGATTCTGACCAAACGGGTGGGGCTACAACGTTCATATTTCACATGGACATTAAGGTTATGGTGATGTAGTACCTTTTGAAAGAAAAAGTTGAAAAAGTTAGCCAGAATCTATAGAAATAAGGGTTTTAATATGATTTTTTTTAGGTTTATAATAACAATTAACAAGTAACAATAGAAACTTGACAACAATCACCTACAATGCATTGAAAAAGCACTTGCAAAGGAAAAGTGGTCCTACGCAAACTAAAAACTTACAAAAAAGCTCATCCATCAACGCGGCGGGACTAAAGCGTTTTCCTAGTAGCAATTTAATGAAGGTGTGTCTTGTGTCTCGATAGCTCAATTGGTTAGAGCTATGGAGCGGTAAGCTTGAGTTTCTGGGTTCGATTCCCAGTCGGGGCATACTTTAATGACAATTGCTGTCATTTAATAATAAAACGAATAAGAATAATTACTTATTTTACTAATGTAAATAATATGAAAATTTGATTTTTAACAGTAAAAAATATTAGTTAGACCTGTATAATTATGATTATTCATGGAAACTGGCAGGGGGAGTTGGGGGTTACAAACTGACAATATGAGGGGGGAATAACTTGGTAAAAAAACTGTGACATCATAAATACTTTTTTATGGGGGGGGGGGGGATAAAATGTATTGTGAAAGAATTGCTAAACCATGTAACAATATAAGCATGCAAAATAATGCAACATCCTCCCAACACTTCGTTTTTCATACACTGTAGTAGATTGTTATGTTTCTATAGTTACGTTAGTTATAAGCCTAGAAAAGGGTTTATTAAAACCTAGATTAAGATATTTCCGGTTTTATTTTCTAATTTTTTCTTTCAATAAGACAACCTGTTTAATTTGAATCACTGTGTATTTATTCACAAAGGAGGAATGTTCGTATCCCAACCAAAACCGGGAAAGGTTTGTCAGATACCTAATTACCCCTGATTATGACAGTTTTCAAGATCATTCTCAGTTTCATGACGGCATGACTGATCAGCTTCTATGTAAATGTGTTAGCGTGTTCGGATAGCGAAGCACATAATATATAATTTAACTTTGTATTATATGTTGGTAGTAGAGTATTGTAAGTGTTTTGGAGTTAACACTTTATTGAATTTCTTTATTTTTCTTTATTTTTCTTTTTTTATTTAACGTCTATCCTATTCAGTTATAAAAACTGATTTACAAAGGAGGACAACTAAATAAATCTAACTACATAGATGCAGACACAACAATTAACTACATTTAAGTAAATATTTGAAATAGTAATATTAGAACAATGCATTAAAAACTGAACAAATTTGATAACAAATAAAAAGGATATTAAAAGCAATTTATGAATGAATCAAATATAAAAAAAGGTGGGGAATGAAAAGAAAAGAAGAAAGAAATTGTATATTGTGGTTGGTTGCTTTTCACTCCTAGTTTCTTTCCCTAAAACGGTCGAGGTCTTGGTCCTTGTTTGCCTCGTTACAAAGATTTGAGATAACAGTATAGTTGGCAGTACTGGAAGGTCAGCTGAAGCTCCGTCTGAGATAAACGCTGGTTGATCTGTGAATGGTTATTCTCCTATGGCCGGTGTAGAAGTCTTCTCATTGGCTGTCATCATCAGAGCAGTTTGAGTTTTCTTTCAAAACTGACGGTTGAGATTTTCGGGAAACTGGAAAATACATCGTTCTCTTCGCCAGTGAAACTCGTGGAGTACATCACTTAGTATATGTCTTAACTATTCTTCCTGCTATACGATGTGTGTTTGCCATGTATGTGAATGGAAATAAAAAAAGAAAGAAATGTGTATGATGTGAATTAAATTTTGTTAAATAGATTACTATGGATGAAAAATTTAGAAAGTTTGTCGCCGTTATCATATGATAGAAGTTCTTCGTATGATTGGTAGAGATCAAATTGCGTGCGCAAGGCATCATATTTGGTACATTCTGCTAGCATATGATGTACGGTTAAAGGTACATCACATGATTCACATATGGGAATAAACTTTTCTCTGATTAAGAGATATCCGTGAGTTAGGCGTGTGTGGCCTATACGAGTTCTAGACAATACCACCTTTTCTCTACGTGAGAGCCGAGACGTAGGTGGACGAATTTTATTAGTCAATGCGGGCATCACACTAGGCAATTTGTTATTTTGCAACACATCCCAAGATGCTTGTCACAAATCCAACAATACTCGCTTGAATCCACTCTTGACATCTGGAATGGGAACTAGATAGAAGTCAAAGTCGCGACGCTGGGAAGCTTCTTTAGCAGCCCGATCAGCGTGTTCATTTCCCCCTATGCCACGTGTCCAGGTATCCAGCAAAACTCTATTATATAACCCTTTAGGGGTTAGTTTTTATAAATAGAATTGGATGTCTTGTGCCAAATGATGACTTGAATACATGAGTTTTTTATAGCTTGAAGTGAACTTAAGCTATCTGAACACAAAAACTATTCTCCACAACGACAACGTAGAATGTATTTAAGAGCTTCACGGATGGCGAATAACTGCAGTGAAAACTGAACACACGTCGCTTAGCCTGAAACGTTCAGTTAAGGTGGAGCAATAAAAAGCACTTCTAACCTTGTTGTCAATTTTGGAGCCATCTGTGAATACCAAAGTAAACCTTTGATGTTCTTGGCCAATCTTTCTAAAGTTAATTTTGAAAAAACTATCGCAAGTAGAATTTTTATCCGAACGACAAAGGTCGAATATAATAATCGGCTCTGGTGTAGACCAGGGCGGGTAATTGCTAAAAACAAAATTAAAATCTGTTGACAGATTAAAATCTATAAGATTAAACAAAAGTTTAAGGCCTTACATTTTTTTACTAATACGTCAATTCTTTATATTCATTTACGTCATTTGCTCGTCTTCGACATTGTCTTTAATTATGTTGGGGAATATGGCCCCGAACTAGGACGCGCCCCGACGCACGACATATGTCAGCCAACAGAGTTCATGACGTCATGTGTGTACAAAGAGCATCGAATGACCCGTGATAAAACTGCTTTGTAACTGTTAGCTAGGCATTGGCTTCGCTAGACGACACATGTGGTGTGGAATTCGCACAGCAAACAGGACGAAACCGGCGCGAGGCCTTGCATTGCATGCTGGGGGACTCGGCGCGCCATTTAACTAAAACCAAGTCCGTCCAGTAGACGTCAGCAACGATTCCATTAGTGCTCAACTGGTATCCATGCCGACAGTTAGTTCCACAGTAATTAGCAAGAGTAATACGATGTTGACGTGAGAAACTAGGGCGCTCCGTACGACAACTACTACAACTTAGATTACTACTTGATAGATAATAAGGTACAAGTTTTTTATTTTTTTATTTTTTTATTTATTCAGAAAGTTTCAAATACAGCGAACCATTTTAAATTGAAACATATAACAAACAACAAACAACAAACAAACAAGTGCTTAACAAGTGCTTAACAAACTTACCAAATCGAAATGTTCCTTTCAAATTGTTGGCGAGCATGAAGATGTGTGTAGATATCAATCATCATCAATCAAAGAAGCTGAATAATCATAGCACAGTCACCTTAAAAAACGAAGATAAATAGACCAACCTACAAAGTGAAAAATTAAAATTTATATTTTTCAAAGTACGATTAAAAAGGGAATATTGAACGAAGTTGGAAGTTTTTTTTACAAATGTCTTTCTTGCGAATTTTTTTGAGCGAGCGCAGCGAGCGTCTCCACTTAACTCTTATGGCTCGAATGTCTGTTTTTTTTGTTTTTTTTTCTGTTACTGTTCGGTACAGGTCGCACCGTTTCTCTGATCGACCTGAAATTTTGCACACATGTACATACCACCTAGGCGGGTTTGCTGTATAGTTTTTGAACAAAATCCTATCGTTGGTTATAAAAAAAAAAAAAATAGTTATATATTAAAAAGAAATGTTCCGATCGTTATGAAATTTTGCAGGGTCAATAAGTACAACATTCTCTCCTTTTTTTACAAATTTTCAGCTTAATCGGTTAAGACCTTAAGTAGTGTAGATAGGAATTACATTTTAACAAAAATAACGTTACCATGGCAACGAAAAGTCGCACGAGAATCACTATGCACTGCCACCTAGAAGTAATCTAAATACTATCGAGGAAGCAGTGTATTATTTGTTATCAAAGAGTTAAAATAGTTTTCCCAAAGAAATGATGTCAAGGTCCTCTAGATGGCGGCGGATTTATCCATTCTCTCCTATTTTACAAATTTTCAGCTAAATCGGTCAAGACCTTAAAGACTTATTGGTATGTAACAATATGGGAATGTCGTTTTCTGGTCGTTTTGCACGTACCGGTGCTCGCTCAACAACGCGACGGGACTTCAGCGTTTTCCTAGTAGTTTTACATGCATTTTGTACCGAAGTTTACCACCAAACGAAAAAATTTGCAGGAAAGACAATAAAAAAAAACTTTTTTCTCTCAGTCAACCTCTAAAAACAGTTGAAAATTAATATCGCATAAACACATCTACCTAGGCCTACTTTGAATGGAGTGCTAGGGCGAATAATTTGAAGTTTGAAGTTATTTTGAAGAGGCAATATTATTTGCAGTGTGCCCATTTAAAAAAATAATGTTTTGATGTTATAATAGAACCAGGTTTAAAAGCCATTCACTATATTTTATCTTTGTTGCATATTTGAGAAAATAGAAAAACGCGATCTATTCCCCATACATAGATTTGGAACTGTTGGCCAGGCTTGGTCAGATATTGATTCTCTTATTAATTTATCAAAATTTATCAGTTCTAGTATCTGCTCAATGTACTGGTAGACTGTTGATTTAATATAATAATGGCGAGTATTTCTTTATTATATACTAAATGTAAACAATGCATAATATCTCACTTTAGGCAACAATGTAGTTATAAACGAAGTGTATATTGTATTCTTGGTATTATCCACCGCTTGCTAGATTTAACCACTTTATTTTAGAAGGATAAGAGTGTTTTTTTCATACAAACCATTTATCTATTTTTTCAATTCACTCTTTTGTAGGTTATAAACTGGTATAATGTGAAATCTTGATTTACAGTAAATATATTTATGTAACACAACACACACAAAGGCAAGCATATTTTTATGTTCTTTTTTAATAACATAGTTTTTAATTATGTTTCTTCATTCTGCCAATTTCAAAATCTCACTTTTAGATGGACCAAACATCTAAAATACACATTTCTTTTCAAATAATCCTGGTACAGTTTGCATGTATTTTCTTATAATATTTATTGCCCTACTTCGTGAATAGTTTCGACAGCGAATAGGATAAAAGTTAAATAATATAATTATAACTACAATATATGGTTTAAATCAGTGGAAAATTGTAAAACAAAATTCAAAACGGAAAATTTTTTGTTAAAAAAGTAAATGTTTTTTCTTCGCTAAAAAAAGACGACGCCTGTCGTCTGAACAAGCCAATCCACGGTGCACTAACATACTCGCACCATTTATACATCAAGCCTCATTTTGGTGTTTTTGAGGTGTTACCATGGTATGTCACCCTTCCATGAATGTGAAAAAGA
The DNA here is from genome assembly GCA_024449915.1 of Sweltsa coloradensis. Taxonomy (NCBI): domain Eukaryota; kingdom Metazoa; phylum Arthropoda; class Insecta; order Plecoptera; family Chloroperlidae; genus Sweltsa; species Sweltsa coloradensis. The sequence goes on along the minus strand of JAMZAV010000902.1, from coordinate 176,609 downwards.
CAATCAGGGAGATGTAGGTGCCTGACAAACTAAAATCCTTAATTTAATTGGGATACGGACATTCTTTATGTGTAGCAAATGTATTGAAACACGTTAAAAATCATTTTCCAGGTGTAAGTTTGGCTGAGCAAAGCGAAGACTTCAATTTCACTGACCCCCCCCCCCCCAAAAAAAAAAAATAGCTCAAGTGTGTTTTTTGCTTTCTGTTTGTTCGCTCTCTACCGGGCAAACGGCTTATGCGATCTTGATGAAAATTGGTGGAGGGGACCTTCGAAATCTTCGAAATCGAAGAAAAGGTTTAGCTGGCCTTGATCCCGCCTGGAAAATAAAGACGATTATCTATATCTATCTATCTATCTAACTTAGACCTGCCACGTTTTTGGGTACAATCGATCAAATACTTCTTGTGATTATCGTACTTTTGTGATTTTTTTCCGATTAGGAATGCGATATTTTCGTGACTTTTGTACAACGACTTGGCATTAAACTGGAAAACGCTTAAGTCCCGCCGCGTTGATGGATGAGCGTAATTTTTTAAACGAAAAAAGCGTAAAATTGCGATTTTTTTAATAGATAATTTTTCGATAACGCTCAAATTTCACACGAATTATTCATTCATAAAATTAAAGTTCTGTGAAAAAATCATTCAATCGGATAAAGCATGTAGATGTTATAAGTCGAAGTAATTTTTTTAAAAATCGAAAAAATCGTAAAATTGCGATTTTCATAAGAATAATTTTTTGATCGATTTTTCCCTCCGTGCAGTTCTTCGTTCAGAGATTTTTTAGACCTCCATAAAATTTTATCGCAATTTAAGTATTGGTTCAGCCGGAATCGTGTTCACAGACACACAAAAATACAAAAAAAAGAAAGAAAAAAAAAAAACATTCCGGATTTTTTTGTCCAGTGTAGTGAAAAGGAATCTTCGCTACGCTCATCCAAAAAATAAAAAATGGTTAAAAATAATCTCCAAAATTTACTTTTTGGGCGCCCCTGTACGTCGCATCAACCACTGGACAACTGGCCACCAAGTAGATTTCTACTAAATAATAAAAACCTTAACATAATTTATCAGTTTTGACAAAACGGGCAATTTGGGGACATTTTGACTTTGATTTTGGAAAACTAAAAATTGTTATTTCCGGGACATGCGAAAAAATAAAAGTATACTAACATTCTATTTTTCAATCCTCACACGGATCTAAAACCCAAAATAGATTTTGTCCAACGATTTGGCATAAAAAAAACAGTTGAAAATCATACCCAACATTTACTTTTTGGACGCCCCTGTACGCCGCATCCACCACTGGCCAAGAAGTGGATTTCTACTAAATAATAACAACCCTAACCTAATTTAGCAGTTTTAACAAAAAACGGGCAATTTGGGGCCATTTTGACTTTGATTTTGGAAAACTCAAAATTGTTATTTCCGAGACATACGAGAAAATAACAATATGTTTAACATTCTATTTTCAAATCCTCACACGAATCTAAAGCCCAAAATAGATTTTGTCCAACGATATGGCATAAAAAAATTAAAACAGTTGAAAATCATACCCAAAATTTACTTTTTGGACGCCCCTGTACGCCGCATCCACCACTGGTCAACTGGCCAACAAGTGGATTTCCACTAACAAATATTCACCCTAACATAATTTATCAGTTTTAACCAAAACGGTCAATTTGGAACCATTTTGATTTTGATTTTGGAAAAACAAAATTGTTATTTCCGGGACATACGAGAAAATAAAAATATGCCTTACATTCTATTTTCAAATCCTCACACAAATCTCAAGCAACAACAAAATCTATTTTGTTTAACGTTTTGGCATTAAAAAAAAGTTGAAAATCATACCCCAAAATTTACTTTTTGGACGCCCCTGTACGCCGCACCCACCACTGGCCAACTGGCCAACAAGTGGATTTCCACTTACAAATATTCACCCTAACATAATACATCAGTTCTAAACGAAACGGGCAATTTAGGGCCATTTTGACTTTGATTTTGGAAAACTCAAAAAAGTTATTTCCGGTACATAAAGAAAATAAAAATATGGATACAATTTTATTTGTCAATCGTTACACGAATCAAAATTTAAAAATAGATTTTGTTCAACGGTTTTGCCTTAAAAAAATCAAAACAGTTACAAAAAACAGCACAATTAACCCTTTGGGCACCCCTGTACCCCGCACCCACCACTGGCCAACTGGCCAACAAGTGGATTTCTACTCCACATTCATGCCTGAATTGTAAAAAATTGTTGGACTTATGTCCACATCAGACAAAAAAAATCTCTGCGTAAAGGGGAATCGAACCCTTAACCTTGGAAGCAGGGCGAGTTCTTTGAGTTTAAAACGACCCATGGCGCAATCGGTCGGCGCCTGTCTGACCGGATTATTTATCGACTAATCGAACGCACAGAGCGCACCGTATGCGAATACCGTAATAAAACACTAGGAAAACGCTTAAGTCCCGCCGCGTTGTTGGATGAGCGTAATTGGTGCATTGAGCTGCCATGTGTTATGCGGATTTTCTGTTGTTCTGTGAAAAAATCATTACTAAGTTGAAGATTTTAAAAATTAAATTAAATTATATAAAAAATTAACTTTTAAAAAAAAAATTAATCGTAATTTTAAAAAAGAAAAAAATCGTAAAATTTCGATTTTCATAAGAAATAATTATTTGATACTGCTCAAATTATACACTTATATATAAATTCATAAAATTAAGGATCTGTGAAAAAATCATTACAATCGGATAAAGCATGTAGGTGTTATACGTCAAAGAATTGTTTAAAAAAAGAAAAAACCCGTAAAATTTCGATTTTCATGAGAAATAATTTTTCGATTGCGCTCAAATTTCACACGAATACCTAAATTCATAAAATTAAGGTTCTGTGAAAAAAATCATTAAAATCGAATAAAGCATGTAGGTGTTATAAGTCGAAGAAATTTTTTTTAAATCGAAAAAATCGTAAAATTGCGATTTTAATGAGAAATAATTTTTCGATTGCGCTCAAAAACGTGGCAGTTCTAAGTTCAGAGATTTCGAAGGCCTCCATAAAATTTCATCGCAATTGGAGTATCGGTTTAGCCGGAATCGTGTTAACAAACACACAAAAAGGAAAGAAAAAAAGAAAAGAAAAAAAAAACATTCCGGATTTTTTTCTCCAGTGTAGTAGAATGGAATCTTCGCTTCGCTCGATACGCTCGCTACGCTCATCCAACTACGTTTAATACAGGAAAGAGGGCTGTAAAACGGGAGACAACTAACAACAGCGATCCTGGCGGCATTGAAGTTACATTACCACGGCCATCTGGACGCCAAAACAATTAAAATACATTAAAGAAGGTGTTAAATCGGGAGACAAGTGACTGCTTTGCTCCTAACAAAACATAAATATGTCATTGGATGAGCGTAGCGAGCGAAGCGAAGATTCCATTTCACTACACTGGAGAAAAAAATCCGGAATGTTTTTTTTCTTTCTTTTTGTATTTTTGTGTGTCTGTGAACACGATTCCGGCTAAACCAATTCTCCAATTGCAAAGAAATTTTATGGAGGTCTGTGAAATCTCTGAACGAAGAACTGCATGGGGTAAAAATCGATCGAAAAATTATTTTTTATAAAAATCGCAATCGTACGATTTTTTTTTCGATTTTTAAAAAAATTCTTCGACTTATAACATCTACATGCTTTATCCGATTGTAATGATTTTTCACAGAAACTTAATTCTATGAATTAATATATTCGTGTGAAATTTGGGTGCAATCGAAAATTTATTTCTTAAAAATCGCAATTTTACGATGTTTTAAATTTTTAAAACATTCTTCGACTTCTACCACTTACATGCTTTCTCCCATTGTAATGATTTTTTCACAGATCCTTAGTTTAAGAATTTATATATTCTTTTGAAATTTGAGCGCAATCAAAAATCATTTCTAATGATGATCGCATTTTTACGATTTTTTTCAATTTTTAACATTTCTTCGACGAATAAAACCTACATGCTTTATCCGATTGTATTTTTTTTTACAGAACCTTATTTTTATGAATAAATATATTCGTGTGAAATTTGAGCGTAATCGAAAATTTTTCTAAAAATCGCAATTTTACGCTTTTACGTTTAAAAAAAATTACGCTCATCCATCAACGCGGCGGGACTTAAGCGTTTTCCTAGTTATTATATTATTATCTTGACAGACATGCTCAAAGGTACTCGTTTTATTACTAGCCTACGTATTTGTATTGATTGTTCTTGTGAATTTAATATTTTTTATTGGTTACTGAAGAACTAGATAGCAATACATGTTTTTAAATGTGTATACAAAGTATTACTAATCTAGTTCCTGGCACACTTTAATTAGTAATAGGCCTTCCCCTAAAATGAATAAAGGATGATCATATAATATTTGTTTTCACCATAGTTCACCAGTGGCGGATCTAGGACATAATCATGGGGGGGGCGATTTGCGTGTGCATGTACAGTCGTGGAAAGGACTAAGCGCGGATGCACGGGGGGTCGCCCCCATTAATTGCGCCGCAGGCGAAAATTTTGAAAATCAGGTTTTTAGAGTGCATTTGGTGCGTTTTAGAAAAAAAGTGGTGGGCGGAATGCAATACGGAAACAATGTAGTTTGTGTGCACCAATTTGTTTTGTCGTCATGTCGAGCATACAATTTACAGCATTGGCCTAGATTGCAACATTATTATAAACGTTTGATCTTATTTTCAATTCATCATTTTATTTATTTATTAAACGTCTATACTATTTAGTTAAAAAACGATTCACATAGGACAACTTAATAAATCGAAGTACACTGATGCAGACACATTTCAGAGGCAAACTGATTATTTTTGACAACATAAAGAAAGATTGATTTTTATTGGGAGTTTTTAAATAAATAGCGCCGCAGGGGAAATTTTTGAAAATCAGGTTTTTAGAGTGCATTTGGTGCGTTTTAGAAAAAAAGTGGTGGGCGGAATGCAATACGGAAACAATGTAGTTTGTGTGCACCAATTTGTTTTGTCGTCATGTCGAGCATACAATTTACAGCATTGGCCTAGATTGCAACATTATTATAAACGTTTGATCTTATTTCAATTCATCATTTTATTTATTTATTAAACGTCTATACTATTTAGTTAAAAAACGATTCACATAGGACAACTTAATAAATCGAAGTACACTGATGCAGCACATTTCAGAGGCAAACTGATTATTTCTGACAACATAAAGAAAGTTGATTTTTATTGGAGTTTTAAATAAATAGCCCGCAGACCAAATTTTTGAAAATCAGGTTTTTAGAGTGCATTTGGTGCGTGCACAATAAAATAATAAAATCATTTTTTTTTAATTTTTAAAGAATCATGGGGGGGTGCGATCGCCCCACCGCCCCCCCCTGTATCCGCCACTGCGTTACACTTGCAATAAAGATGCAATATAATATGTTCATCTTATTTTTGTTGCTATGCACTGAAGCATAAAATTAAAAGGAATGACAACCCCTCCCCATGCCTTATGCACACCAAGTTGTGTGTCTATATCCACGCGACCGTCTGAGTGTCCAGATGGGTTCAGCATGCCTGAACCCGGGGAGTCGAATAGGCCCAGAGCTTACCTCTTATGCTCATCGTACAAGGCAAAGAAAAGGACGTCGTCTGCCCTCGAGGAATTTTCCCCTTCCCTTTGACTACCTCACCGACGACGACGACGACGACAATGACAAGACGGACGATGACGCAGGCGACAACGATCACGACGTGGGGCAACCCCCAACAACCCCTCCCCGTGCCAGCCCCCGGCCTGATTTCGTCACAACCCACCGGCCCCTACCCCGCCAACCTTCCCCCTGTCTGTTTCTGAACAGCACAGGCCTACCCTCACCGTGTACCACCGCGTTTCCCCTTTCGCCCCAATCTTTAAAAAAAAAAAATAACCATAGGGCACTAATAACCTTGGTGTTGTGATTACTCCACTCAGGTGCAAGGAGTGGCGACTAAAATAGTCTGAGTTTAAGTATTTTCGATAGTAACATTATGTATTAGCCTGCCCAGGGGCATCTTGCCCTTGTTTTGTCGTGTAACGTAATTGTCCAACTGGAAAATTACACTCAAACCCGACCCGGTAAAATAGTCTATGCGCTAACTCCAGTATTTGAATTTCGCGCCCAATGTAACTCCAATGCCGCCAGGGGCGCTAATCCAAATTATCTCCTGCCACAACAATGGAAACACAGCCATCTTTCCTGTATTAAACGTAGTGTTATATTACGGTATTTGCCGTATGTCAATAGCACCGCCGTCTGGATGTATGTAAGATACAAAAGAGCTGCTTGTCATGGCTCAACAAAATTCGGTCATGACTTTCAGCAAACTTTCAGTCGGTAAAGAAGTTCATGCCCCCCTTAACTAACACCATCTATGGTTCAAAGCTGGAACTAGATCTGTGAAACTTCCTTTCCCTACCTGAGTTTGTTGTCATAATTCATGGAAAATAAACAATTCCTTGATATAAAACGTTCCAACTAAATAAAAATATAATTAACACCTTTATTATTCATTAATTAAAAGCCCGTCCAAAAGTCCCAATCCTAAACCTGAAATAAATCTACTTCCGCCCCCCTTAACTAGCCCTATCTAGCGGCAGACCGACAAAGCTCTATGCCTTTTGCATGTCAATCATTTAACATGGGGAAATCCGAGCCACGACAAGCAGCTTAATTTGTATCTTACATACATCCAGACGGCGGTGGTCAATACCTTTCAAACAAATCTCTCGTACTCAAGCAGGCTGTAGATAACAATAACAAAAGTCGTCACTACAGAAACCGCTTGTATGCCGCTCGTCAATCAATTCCATTGAAAACAATGTTTGAAACAGATGTCTAAATTATAATCTTGTGATTCATTTTATGTATAATGTTATTTATTATTACCTTTGCCTTACTTACGCCTCTTCTTATGAAGACTCAACGGCTGTGAGCCTCCCGTCCCGTACATAGCGGGCGCCAAGTTCAAGCACTAATAATCCTGCTCCAGGTTAGTTTGATTCGGTAGGCTGGCTCATAGAGGAAGGCTTTCTTGACCCTGTAGGTTAGGCGGGATCAGGCCGCTGTCAAGGCCGCACACCCCAGAGGTGAATGCCTGGCACTTATTGACACGGCAACTTGTTCACACAGTCCTGGGCGTCATTTTAAACGTATTTTTATATTGCCCCCCCCCCCCCCCCCACCATCAAACAAATAAGTTCCGTCCTCTGAGAGGGATCGACTGTGCCACGGCAGCGGTACACCCGGATCCGGTTCCGAGCCCTTTTTGCAGGAGGCAGATAGTCTTTGCCAAAGGACGCAAGGTTTTACAATATGGACAGGAAGAGAACGGAATTTTTTGACGGGCAGCTCACGAGCGAATGGAATATTGTGACAGAACGGATAATCCCTTCTGGAAGCATCCAGACACTACCCCAAGAGCTTCTACTCCACATTTTTGGTTATCTGAGTCTGTCCGAGCTCTGCAATGTCGTGCCTCGAGTGTGTAGACAGTGGGAGCGTCTACACTGGGACCGCCAGCTCTATGGCGTGGAGAGAATCCACGAAGGTGAGAAGGCAGTCGAATATCTTTTCAGAGAAGACGTCATCGTTGGTGAACCACCACTTCTGCGTTTAAACTTATGGTCCAGCATATCATTCAAATCCTCCTATGTAGGTCTGGAAAAGTCATATATCACAAGACTCGTCGACCAATGTGCGAAGACGTACAACAAAACAGGACCGGATGAGATTGTGGTAGAGAAGTGTGACAGTATATTTTATAAAGATTTCGTCGTGATGCTCGTTCATCTTAAAGTAGTAAACTGGGAAGAGGTTGATGAAAACAATGAAGGATCAAGGATTTTATTAAACCTCCTTCAATGTTGTGTACAGCTGGAGGAGCTGGGGGTTTATCGGAGTGACTTCCGCTTAACAAGTGCAGAGCTGACGGGACTATGTGCGCAGCTTAGTGGGACTCTACGTGTTCTACACGTAGATTGTGAAGAATGGAATGTGGATGTTATGAGCGCCATCACCGGATGTCATCATTTGACGGACCTGGGTTTGTTTCGAGCTGATACTCTGCCAGAAGAGGGTCTGCAAGAAATCGCTCAGATGACAGGCCTGCGTAGTTTAAAACATTGAATATTATCTGCAGTCCCCGTTAAATTCATTGTCACTTTTGTTATCCCATGATTCCTTAAAGGAATTAACAACACTTGAGTTGTCTTTGTGCCTCTTCAGTAGCCAGTTGTTAACGACCATTGGTAACGAGTTGATAAACTTGTTGAAATTGACGCTCAGGGTGTATTCAAGTTTTGATTTTGACATGAATGTCATTCGCTACCCATCGCTTCTATCCAATGAGTTAATGAACCCCATCATCATGGATGCTCCAACCTGACAAGTCTGAAAATTATCTGCCGTGGGGATAATCCAACCAGGAATACCTTGCTGATGATTCCCGATCACTTGCCGAGCCCATTCATTCATTCATTGCTCTCAGCTGCAGGATGTCGATTGGAAGAAAACCCTCATGGAAAAGATGCCTCTCCTTAAAATTGACACGTATCCACATCTGTAACAGTTGTAGGCCCTAAAGGTAGCCAGTACACTTTTTAATACAACAAGTAACAAGTTCAAAGTTCATATGTAGAAAAATATATTTTATAGCCTATTATATAGTACACATAAATGTTAAACATTTGAATTGTTGCATTCGTAATAAAACGTTCTTTTTTTGCATTTTAAATGTTTTATTCTAATATCACACTTTCTTATCTCGACTGTGCCCTTGGTAGACTTAAGCTCAGGTGTCCTCGGCAGATCGTACGAGGTAATCCTTCCTGAAACAAGAGGCGAGCTCTGACAGTCGTCGTCGGGGACACCCATTCCCTCCTCTCCACGGCGATGGTAAAGACGACGTCGTGAGAACCCCCCCCCATTTCTTATTACTTTTATAAAATAATATATATTTTAGTTGTTTTCTTCAAATTGTGAGGCTAGTGAAATTGTCTGGGAAAGACTTGCCAAGGACGGTGTTAAATTCTACATAACTAGGCATGGATTGGCTTGTAAGCAACTAGATGACGTTTATTTAGTGGAATATTATGTAGAAAAATACACTTATTACGGAACAGTTTTTATTTCGAAACAATATCCGAAACAAAAAAAATAAAAGAGTATAAAAACAGATTAAGTTAAAAAAGCTATAAATTTGGTGGGGTTTGAGTTATTTGGAAACTGACGGTAGTGGTTTTCGGGAAACTGGAAAATACATCGTTCTCTTCACCATAGAAACTCGTGGAGCACATCTTTAAGTATAGATCATAACTATTCTTCCTAGGTATATTACAATTAGGAAAAGGCCAATCGGCTAGTTTAGTATGATTGGAGAAGAGTTGACAGGTTGGGAAAGCATAGAGAACATAAAGAACATAAAACCAATTCGAGAAATGAACCCTCGCTCGTACCTGCGTAAGGTAATGACATTATAATCAATGTTTGGTGGTCAGTTCAAAGGCAACAGTTTTTCGTTGCAGTACTGTTCCATCCATTCGGTGTATAATGCAACTACAATTAAGAGGGTAAAATGTACCCGTCCTGATGGTCTAGTGCAGGGTCGGCAACCTATGGCACGCGTGCCAGCCAAGCCATTCCCTGTGGCACTCGCCTTGGCCTGACAAAAAAATTTAAAATATTAATATTTCATGAAAAACATAGATTGGTACTATTTCTTTTTATACATCTGAATTTTATTTTAGTAGACGAGACAGTTCATATTGTACAACAGCAAGTTATGTGTAATTAGCGATTGCGAAAGCGGGATAACCATTAACTGATGGCGATTTCTTAAAGGATGCGATTTATCAGTGTTCCAAGGAGTTGTTTCAAGATTTTACTAACCAAGTCAAAATTTTATCGCGCAATTCAAAGGCGCATTGAAGAAATGGCTAGAAATGTTGACAGCAAAGTTCAACATGATTTACAAAATATAATGTGTTGAGTTTGGCATTGGATAAGAGAACTGACAACTTTGACGTCGCTCAACTGGCCATTGTTGCGCGCTTTCATGTAGGAAACAATATGGCTATAAATGAAGAACTATGTTCAAATGACTGGGACGACAAAAGCAATTTGATGTGATAGAGGCAGTTAGTAAGTTTGTGCAGTTTAGTGATGCCAATAAACTAAACCTCAAAGAAAAGTTGTTTTCAGTCACGACTGACGGTGCCCCGTAAATGAGAGGGCAACACGTGGGATTTGTGAAGCTGCTAGAAAGGAATTACAAAGATCACTCCTTTCCTTCCACTGTGTTATTCATCAACAAAATTTGTGTGCAGTAATCTCTGATGCCGACTTACAAGAAGTGAAGAAAACTGTTACCAAGAAAGAAAATTCTATCGTTGCTCGATCTGCATTGGTTCATCGCCGCTTTATAACGCTTTAAGACGAAATGGAATCCCAATATGGCGATTTACTACTTGTGCTGTTTGGTGGCTCAGTGCAGGGAAAGTTTTGGATCGGTTCGTCGAGTGTCTTGATGTAATTATTGTTTTTCTTGACGAGATAGAAGCGGATTACCCAGAACTCAATGATCCAGTTTGGCTGTCGAAGTTAATGTTCTTAACAGACATTACAACAAATCTCAATGAACTGAACAAACGTATTCAGGGCAAAAAGATAAACGTTTTGTGTGCTTTCGAGAAATGGAAGTCTTTTTGTAAAAACTTGGAAATTCACAACTGACATTGATTCAAAAAAGTGTAAATATTTTCCAAAACTAAAAGCACTGAACGAGAAACATGAAATACATGATTTTGAGATAATTTGTAACTAAAGTGTATATATCCTTGAGATACAAAGTGACCATCGGCGGACGAGACCGAGATCGGTCGTCCCGTCTATTGTCTGCATTTTTCCCTTTCCACCTTTTTTGGCGTGACCGAATTTGGGAGCGAACATGGTTTTTTTTTCCACCTGCCTCCGCACATTTCAAATCTATTGTGATAAAAATAATTTATTCAGCGAAATATTTTTTTTATAATTGCATGTATTTAATAACGTGGTTCAAATGTGTAGCTTGAGTTATGAAATGGTTTTTTTCCCTAGTGTCTACGATCAAAACTGACTGAAATATATAAAGATTACTTTTTTATTATTAAAATATATTATAGAAGCATTATCCGTAACTCAGTCAGTTTTTATCGTAGAATTTCGTCCAAAAAAATGACATTCAAGACGCACGCTTAATATTTTAACAACGTTATTAGATATTTGCAATTAAACAAAAAATATCAATAAATAAATAGAACAGGAAGAGAATACAGCAGGTAGAAGACCCTCAGCTTCTAGGATGGTCTATTTTACGACTTCACGCGGCAACCCTTAGCAGCTGCCTCATACCCATACCCGACGCGTCCGTCGATGGTCACTTTGTATCTCAAGGATAAATAAACTATACACTAGCATCTTCAAAATGTGTTTCAAGAATAACCAACAATCAACATTTTGTCTCGTAAAATTTGTACTGGCACGCGAACAATACAGTTAAAAATTTTAACATCATTTTGGCACGCACATTGCAAAAGGTTGCCGACCCCTGCTCTAGCATCTATGTGGACCAAAAAGAAGCAGGTTAAAGCTGATTTAGGAAATTTTCCAAAACACCAATTTTCGTCAATTTCTGGATCAAAAAAATTAAAAAATTCGTGTTAAAATCAAAGTTACAAGATATAATTTTTTAAACGGTCATTTAAGTGTAGTATTGTGCTATAGATCACGTGGTAAAAAATATTTTTTTGGGTTTTCAGCCCCTTTAACTAAAACCAAATCCGTCCAGTAGACGTCAACAACGATTCCATTAGTGCTCAACTGGTATCCATGCCGACAGTTAGTTCCACAGTAATTAGCAAGAGTAATACGATGTTGACGTGAGAAACTAGGGCGCTCCGTACGACAACTACTACAACTAAGATTACTACTTGATAGATAGTAAGGTGCAAGAGGTAAAACTTACCAAATCGAAGTGTTCCTTTCAAATTGTTGCCAAGCATGAAGATGTGTAGGCATCAAAGAAGCAGAACAATCATAGCATTCATCTTTAAAAAATAAGATAAATAGACCAACATTCAAAGTGAAAAATTAAAATTTTTATTTTTCAGATCAAAAAGTTGGATTTTTTTTTTACAATTGTCTTTCTTGCAAATTTTTAAGTTTACAGGCAATCTGTACCGATTTTTACCACCAAACGAATAAACGCAGGAAAGACAATTTTTTAAAAACTTTTTCCTTTCAGTCAACCTCTAAAAAAACAGTTAAATATTAATGTTTCATAAACACAACTTACTAAGCCTACCTTGAATGGTGTACTAGGGCGAATTAAATTTTGCAAGCAATTTTGTAGAGGTGATATTAATTGCCATGTGCCCATTCAAAAAAATTTGAAAAAATTAGTTTTGATTTCCTTATAGAGCCTGGTTTCAAAGCCATTTACTATATTATTATTATTTTGTCTTAGTTGCATATTTGAAAAAATGGGAAAACGCAATTAATTCTACATAAATAGATTTATAACTATCTGCAAGGGCTTGGTCAGATACTAGTTAGTCATTATCAAAATATATCAGTTTTGAGATAGGGACGGTATCCTAGATTTCAAGGTCTATCAATTGAAGTACAAACATGGGGTGTTTGGTTGGAACCCCACCGAAGAAGTTCTAAATCAAGTTCCAAGGTAGCGTTGTCCGGCCATATATTGTTCGGTTATTCACTATGGCCGATCACTAGGAGACTTACGCCGGTGCCGGCACGTACCTATAAAATATAAACAAACTACTGACACCATATTATTACTAATAAGACAAAGTTAAACCAACGACGATGACGGCGACGTGAGGAACTAGGGCGCTTCAACCGGTTAGGTCATATTGCGACGCCTGTGGTAATGAAAGTTGATGAGTTGGGTTAATAATGTTTAATGATTTAATTGTTTTTAAGTGTATAGATAACAAAATAAAATGATGATGAAAGAAATAGCACTAGGAAAACGCTTAAGTCCCGCCGCGTTGTTGGATGAGCGTAATTGGTGCATTGAGCTGCCATGTGTTATGCGGATTTTCTGTTGTTCTGTGGAAAAATCATTACTAAGTTGAATTTTTTAAAAATTAAATTAAATTAAATAAAAAATTAACTTTAATTTATTAATTTTTTTAAGTTAATTGTAATTGTTAAAAAAATAAAAATATCGTAAAATTGCGATTTTTATAAGAAATAATTTCTCGATTGCGATCAAATTTTACACGAATATATAAATTCATACAATAAGGGTTCTGTGAAAAAATCATTACAATAGGATAAAGCATGTAGGTGTTATAAGTCAAAGAATTGTTTTAAAAAAGAAAAAAACTCGTAAAATTTCGATTTTCATGAGAAATATTTTTTCGATTACGCTTAAATTTTACACGAATATCTTAATTCATAAAATTAAGGTTCTGTGAAAAAATCATTACAATCGGATAAAGCATGTAGGAGTTATAAGTCGAAGAAATTTTTTAAAATTCGAAAAAAATCGTAAAATTGCGTTTTTTATGAGAAAAAATTTTCCGATTGCGCTTAAAAACGTGGCAGTTCTAAGTTCAGAGATTTCGAAGGCCTCCATAAAATTTCATCACAATCGGAGTATCGGTTAAGCCGGAATCGTGTTAACAGACACACAAAAATACAAAAAAAAGAAGGAAAAAAAAAAAACAACCCGGATTTTTTTCTCCAGTGTAGTGAAATGGAATCTTCGCTTCGCTCGCTACGCTCGCTACGCTCATCCAAAAATAAAAGTTATATGTGAATGAAAATAAATAAATTAAAGAAATGTGTATGATGTGAATTATATTTTGTTAAATAGATTACTTTGGAAAAGTTTGTCGCCATTATCATATGATAGAAGTTCTTCATGATAGTCGTTGGACGACAATGTTTATAACGTATACAGTCGTGTCCGAACGAGTTGATTGCTATTTCTAGCACACTGCTATACCCCCTCGCAGTAAAGTACATTCGCGCGAACTTGCGAAATCAAAAGAGCTTCTAGCAAATTATAGCCCTACACTTGTTTTGCACGTTTTCTACATCGTTTTACAATGTAAACGCAATCTGAGTAGGCCTATATATATATATTTATCTACTCACTTAGGACTACTGTTTTTTTTTTTTAAATATACATTTTATAAAATGTAGGCCTATTGAATAGCTGATGGCCTATTTTAATTATTGTTTTGTATGTCAATAAGGCCATGACGCGTCATTCTGCAGACAGCTTTAAAATCTTGTATGTCATATCATTATACTTATTCTATTTTTTCTCGATTTGGTTGATCGGGAAACACTCCCGTGGGTGTAATTGTTCTTATTTACTACAATTCAGAAATTAAAAAAGTCCGCCCCAACCGGGAATCGAACCACGGATCTCCCACATTCCAGGTGGACGTCTTAACCACTAGACCATCAGGGCCCGGATTCACAAAGCGGGGTTAAATTTCGGGGGTAAAGAATCTTACCTCCGTTTTAACCTCCACTCTAACCCCCAAATTTAACCTCCTTTTTTAACCTCTGTTTCCGTATTCACAAACGCATTTTTACTGTGGAGGTTAGCCAGAGGTAAAAACTAAGCTCAAACGATGACGCAATTGATGACGTCATGAATTTCAGCCAATAAGATTGTCGCTTTCAACACAACCAATAGAAAAGAGTTTAATTAAAGATTGTTTTGGTACGAAATTTAAATTATCATAATATTGCAAATCTTTGTGTTTTGTTAGTGTAAATGTTAAGTAAAATAGTGTAATAAATTGTTTTATTACATAATAATTATTTATTTCTTACATTATTATTTATTAATATATTATTTAATTTAGTTATTCATTAAAATTAGTGTAAATGTTTATGTATCAGCATCAGAATATTGCATTTCTAGTTACCACCATGAAATTTGACATGGTATAAGAAAATAATATGATTATTAATAATCCGCGAAGAGGCAAGCTATAAGTCAAAATAAACAACCCCTAAACCACCCCTTAAAATTGGAATGGGTATTAGCTTGTACCAAATACATTATGCCATTTCAGATTACTTATTTAAATTAATATGTCAATGTATTTTAATCACATTAAACTACTCTTCTTTCCACAAACCACGTTTTTCTCCACCCCAACCCCTAATAGCATATGTTATTGTTCTCTAGATACCTGTAATTCCAGCACTAACTATGTAGTGAGATGCTTAGTGAAGTGAGTTATTAGCATGAATTTTGGGTTGAAGATACATTAAAAATAATATGAAAAATAAATAATCAACGGGGAGGCAAGCGATATTACACCCCTAGTATTCCCTACAACCCTTAACGTTAGAATGAGCGTTGGGTCGTATTTAATATATTTTGAATATTTTAGTTGCAAATAAAAATCATGTCTTAACGTGTTTTGATCCAATCAACAAAAGTATCATT
Source organism: Sweltsa coloradensis (assembly GCA_024449915.1). Taxonomy (NCBI): domain Eukaryota; kingdom Metazoa; phylum Arthropoda; class Insecta; order Plecoptera; family Chloroperlidae; genus Sweltsa; species Sweltsa coloradensis. The sequence continues at coordinate 161,076 of JAMZAV010000902.1, read as the reverse complement.
CCACAACCCCTATTTTTTCACCCTCACCCCTAATAATTATACTATTAGTGACTAGCACTGGATTGTAAGTTGCCACTTGCCAGCATGAAATTTGGCATGGAGATACATAATAATTTGATAATAAATAATATTTCTATATATTTTGGTTAGTCGGGAAACACTCCCGCAGGTGGAATTGTTAATATTTATAAAAAGTTACATTCAGAAATTAAAAAATCCATCTCGATCGGGGTTCGAACCAGAGTCTTTGGAATGTGGGAGACCACGATCGGGATGGATTTTTTAACTTCTGAATTGTATTAAACATAATTAATAATGTGCGGGGGCAAGCGATTTTTCACCACTACTTCTCCCTGCCACCAAGGGTTAGCCGTATTTTACGCTATTTGAATATTTTTACTGCCAATTAAAAAGGTGTCAACGTATTTTGAATGATTCAACTAACAAAATATCCATTTCTATAACACAATAATTACAATACACAATTCACACACACACAATACAATAATTAGAGGCCAGCTTTTTTGTGGGTGTCTCAATCCTAGAAGTTTTTTCTGCATATTTACATTTTACATAAACAGAATAATATAATTATTACATTTTACATAAACAGAATAATATATATATATATATATATATACACACACACACACACACACACACACACACACACACACACACACACACACACACACACACACACACACATCAGTATTATAACCTAGCTAGGATTGCATCCATATTAAAATATTTAAAAATAAATTCACAATTTTTTTATTTTTTAATAATAGGCTAGATCCAGTTGTTAATGATGTAAATTGAAAGCAACAACTGGTCAAGAGAACCCTCCCCCATAACATGATGAACTTGTGAAGCCAACCACGGCCACCATTGGTAATCATCAATCCTGGTATACCTGGGGGAAATGGTAGGGAAATTGGTAGATTGTAAAATTACAAGATAAGTATAAGGTAAAACACAATTTAAATGTTCAAATTATTTATTTATTTCATACATAGTATATAAATCTGCAAAGAAGAAGCACAAGGAAAATTATGGCAGCCCTACTCTTTTACCTTAAAATTATTAAAGTTTTTAACTACCTACAGAGCTAGAAAATTCATATGCCCAGATGTCAGATAGCCCGCCAAGACAACTAACTATGCAGGTACCGGCAACCAATAATACTTTTCAGTTGCCCGGATGGCCAAGTAGGCTGATTGGGGTCATATGAAAAGAAGAAGACTTAAAATTTTCTGGAAATAAATCAAATATCAAATATTTAATACAATAAATTACAATATCATCTATTTTTCAACTTCGAATGATCTCTGGGCAAGGAAAAATTTTACTGACTTGCCCAGGTTGCAAGTTTTAGAAAATTTTCAAGCCTAAACCTAGAATAAAACAGTCCATTAAAAACATGCTTATGATATAAGCAGGGTGCCTACAAATTACTCAATACAAAATTCCCTAGCATCTTTTTAAGGTTTCCACATGTAAAATCATATTTTTTCAGACTGCAAATTTGGCTTTCAGAGAATATCATAATATGGTATAATAAGAGAATTTATTTTTCTCCAGAGTTTATGATTGGCCACTATGGCACATGCAAATGGGGGTCCAGGGACTGTCCTAGAACATTTTTAGTTTTATAGATTTATGCAAACAATAATATTGCAATAAACTTTCTATAGTTATTTATTTAGAAATTATTGAACCAAAGACTCTGCTTGTCATGTTTACCAACCAAGATGTATCATTAGTTACCCACAACCACAAAACTGATTTGAGAGTTGACTCAGATCCAATAGAATCGGTAGCGCAATTAATTGACTTCACACTTCAATCCCTCGAGTAGCTAGACGCAGGTCACTGACGACGGCGTCCGGTCCGGGTGAATGAGGTGCTGGTAGGCATACGGGGAGAGGCACAGCCGCACAGGTACCGGTAGTTGGATATTCGTTTCAACACACCTGAAAAAGTATACAAATTATGTCAATTATTTCTCTCAGCTACAATGTACAAACCAAACCAAAATGTAGTTCCCAATAGTAGGCCCAATAGTCGGTACTGTAGACCTATTGTGCACATTGAATGTAAAGCTACATGTGGTTTGCTCTATAATTCTCAACCTGTGTAGGCCTATGTAAATATATTTAGGCCTAGGCCAAATATTTTAATTTTATGAACAGCAATATTTTAGTAGGCCCTACATAATTTTTAATGGGTTAATATTTTTATTTTTTACTTGTAGCTATAGGGTATCAATATTTAATATTTATGCTCTATTTGAAACTGAAATAAACCAACAATAAGTTTAGGTAGGCAGAGGCCTAGACCAATTTAAGAAATTTCCCAAAATTCTCATTTGCACAAAATTCAGAAGTCAAAACATAACAACTCATGTAGGGCCTAATATCACAGTTTGACTAAACTATGTAGCCTATGCCGATAACATACCTACTCAGTTCCAAGAACTTATTTTCAGGCTGAGAGGCCACTGAGAATTTCAGCAAGGGACATTATTGATGAGGCTACTTGTAGGTACTTAAAATATTTTTTTAATGTTTTTATTTAGTACCTTCTTTATTAGCCTACATGATTCAACTATTAAGGACCGATACTAATTAATCATCTAGAGATACATAAACCCTCATTCATAGTCGATTAAAATCCTACCGGTACTATCAATATGTGTAACACGACAGGATGCCAAAGAAACTTACCAATGATCTTAAATAAGTAGGCATAGTGTGCCTACCGTACTAGGCCTATGTCTATATTCAGGAATCTTTGTTTCCACTGATCCTACAATTTTTCTTAATAACTTAGGCCTAAAAACAAAAAGCCTAGCTCCTACACCTATTCAACAAACATGCCAATCGAGCCATAGCCTACAAATATAACCGAGGCTATCTTAGTCGGCCTTCTGGTAGACCTAGGTCCTACCGTAGGCCTAATTACTTAGGCGCTGAATCAGACGAGGAACCTGTTTATGATCACGGGCAGCGAAACGTCCATTCGACAGCCGCGACACCGCCATCTGCTGACAACTGCGGGCAATGATCCGTCCGGTTCCAACTACAATAAATGAAACAAAATTAATTAACACGATAATAACTTTGTTTTAGAAGACCTAGTGGATGCCTATGTAGGCTAAGGTCTAGAGCAATACTATACTAGACCCGGCTAGACCTTAAAAAGCTTGAAAAGTCTGGGTAGGGCTAGACCTTCACATTTTGAGGTTAAACCTGCCTAGGGCTTTGGTCCTAGGCTAGCCCAGTACTTGTTCGGTTGGGCTTTTTGCGCATGCTTTGTAGGGGGCTAGGGGGGAGGTTGCGTGAAGCGTGTTGGTGTTTAATGAAATTTAATACCAAGTAGGCCTTACATATTGTATAGCCTTACATATACGCGCTTTGCGCCCCCCCCCCCCCAACCCCCATAAATGCTTTCAGGCCCCCAACCAAAGAAGTTCTGGCTAGACCTAGCCCGACACAAGGCCCTAGGCTAGGCCTAGCCCTAGACTGACACAAGACCCTACCTTAGCCAGCCCTAGCTGGCACAATGCCCTATCTAGGCTAAGTCTAGCCCTAGCTTGACACAAGGCCTGTAGGCTGGTATGTACGTAACACATGGCTATGCCTAGACCTTAGAACATTCTGCTTAAGCTCAGGCCTAGCAAAGCGTTTTAAAAACCTCGTTTATGGTTTATCCCATGGGCCTAGGCCTAGCTAGCCCTAGCCCTAGCGCACAGGGCTAGTAGCCTACATAATTTGACCAGATTGTAGGGGCTATGCAAACTAGGGCCTAGCCTAGGGCCAAGCACTAGGCATTAGATTATTCAATCTCACACTTACCTTATTCAATTCTGATGATTGGGCTAGCACCCAGCATCTCAGGATATAGGCCTAGGGGCTAGGCTACCCTAACCCTACTTCGACGTAAAACAATCTCTTGGCCTTTGTGTATCCAATCCCTTTGGGGGTCTTGGCCAATCTCTTGGCAAAACCTCTTCACAATTCGGCTGCAGAGTGCAGATAGACTGTCTAATGCCTCGAATAAACCGTAACACATTTTGATAGACTGACAGCGAAAATATACTAGTATTTTGAAGTGAAAGCCTCGGCCTACTGGCCAAGTCATTTTGAGCGACGTCTTGTTTACAAAACAAACGTCCGTGTACCGAACCTAACCTAAAACAGCGCGGGAAGTTAAAAGTATTTCAAATGTTGCAATGGATGTTACACACTTAAAATAATTTTGTGTTTATTTATTTGAGTCTGAGATTTCAACAATATTGATGTTTAATTAACTATTTATCATCAAATATCTGAAGTGAGAAAGGTCGGCCATTTTGAATTATTCGATTCCGGGGGTTAGATCTTTACCCCCAAAAAATAGCAGAGGTTAATTTGGAGGTTAAACTAACCCCCAAAACTGCCTAACCTCCTTTTGTGAATACCGAAACGGGGGTTAGCTCGGCTAACCTCCAAATTTAACCTCGATTTTTTTTAACCCCGCTTTGTGAATCCGGGCCCAGGACGGGTACATTTTAATCTCTGAATTGTAGTTGCATTATACATCTGAATGGAATAATATAATAATATAAATCGTATTAATTATGATATTATGTATAATATTATGTAATAAATGAACAATGAGGTAAACGGTATATGTAGGCCAACATTAATTATATAAGGTAGAAAAGGAGTTGGGACTTGTGCATAAGCCCTAATACAATTATTATTATTTTGTTATTGCTTTGTTATTATTATTATGACTTTATTTATATTAAATTATCATAATAAAACTAAATAAGTATATCTCAATTAAAAGTGCCATAAGAAGCGAGCGATACTGTATGTGTGTGTTTTCTATGAGTTGTGAACATTCTTGACGGTTTGAATTTGATTTAGTATTACCCCTGTTACCCTATACCCCTGTTAGCCTATATTTAGTATGTAGCCTATAAATATCAATGATTTATTATGATATTACAATTAGAGAATTGTAATTTGGATACAAATGCCATCCTCGGTGTCTCATGGGTGCATGGGGCGCAGGTCTCAATATAGTAATTATTCTGGTGGACATGGTCTGGAATCCCGCATATTGGAGAGCGATTTTATCCTTTTGGTGCACCCCCATGCTTTTGATTATCATCAATTAACAACATTTTTGGGAGAGCAACGACAATGTACCTGTTATTGTACATATTTATAAGTGACAAACACGGAATGACATCACTGATCGGACAGTTGCATTTTTCGCCACCAGGTATAGCAACCCCTTTGCTTGGAAACGCGTATACCGTGTAGCAGGAAGACTATTTTATGATCTACACTTAAAGACGTTTTTCACGAGTTAAATGGCGATTGATTCCGAAACACATAACATTATAAATGTTGTATTCTTATACAATAAGGTACCATTGGCCTACATAATTCATCCATATTGCTTCAATCAACACAATTTCATAATTTCCATGGAAAACTTACATTATAAACTTACAAATGACTGCTAGGAAGATTATCTGTTCACGCCGTTAAAGGGGTTATAAGTCCAAAAATTAATTTTTACCACATTATCTATAGCATAATATTACACTTAAATGACCGGTTAAAAATTATGCCTCGTAAATGTGATTTAACATGAACTTTTTTATTTTAAAATCCAGAAATTTTGCGAAAATTGACGTTTTGGGAAATTTCTTAAATCGGCTTTAACTGCTTATTTTTGGTTCCACATAAAACAAGAGCATCATACCAATCTAAAAGGGCCTTTATAACATTGGGCCTTGAAACTATGCAGAAAAATAAACTCAACACTCAAAAATATGCATTCCAAAATCACACCCCTTTTTGGTAATCAGCGTATTTTGACCGAACCACTTCCCCAAATTCAAAAAAAAATCTAGAGGATTTACAGAAAAGGCTACCGAGTACGTTAATAATGTCCAATATGTTTTTGGGTCAAAAGCCTCCAAGGGTGATTAATGATTACAAAGGTCTCATGCATAATATTGTACAAATCAAAATTAAAATACCAATTGAATAGTAATTGACGAAAATACCAGGGCTGCTCAAATAAGTTGGTTAGAATTAATTCTGAAATACTTTTTTCGGTACATTTAAAAACTGATAGCTTTCCATGGTGTACATTAACTCCATAAAATCGGTGTGTGATTGTAAATTATATAATCAAATCTCACACAAACTTTTCACTGTACCTAGAATCTAATTTGGTACAGTTAAATTAATTGTGCTCACATTAAATTAAAGTTCATTAAGAGAAAAAGGGAAAGTTTTCGTTTAAACAGAAGAAAGTGAAAATCAGAGAGCTTTTGAGAACTTTTAAGCAAACTTGAACGTAAATAAATGGAATACGAGCAATGCCACGTAAATTTATTTTACATTTTCAATTACTGAGTGGATTTTCGTGCTAATTGCTTTTAACGCGGCGAGCTAGGCAGAAAGCGCTCGCGCACGATTATATCACTGAATTAAACGGTTGCACACACCAACATAGCACTGGCAAAAAGTAAATTCAAGGAATTTCTAGACATTTAAATCACTGCCACGTGTTGGATTGAATTATTGTGCGCGGGGCCACGACCCAAAGGAATTAACTGAGAAACGGAATTAATTTAGTTTGTAATTAATCCGATGAATGAAATTCTTTAGTTTTAAAGTGTTAATACGTGATGAATACGCGTGTATTTTTATGGTATGGATGACAAGGTTGTAGATTGCCATGTGTTTTACGTAATTTTACGTAAATTTAGTAAGATAAGATAAGAATTTTATTTATTAGCTAAACTCGGCATTCAGTTGCACATATATACATATTTATACTTTTCTAAAATTGACAATGTAACATTCCAATTCTTTTCTTTTACATATGCATACAAAGAAAAAATTTACAGCCCACAACAAATTTACAAATTATAATCTAAAGGAACAATACAAGTTATTCTATAAGGTATACCGTTATTCTATTTGAAATGCGATTCATTTAAAATAATCTAATGTTACAATATGATACATTTATTTATCTCTGACAAAAGGGACAACGTAGGCCTACCGTTCACAATATTGTCAAGTAAATAAATGTAAACAATTAAAAATTTTACTTATCTTAATTTACAACAATAATGTAAACCTAAAAAAATATATAACGAAGACATCTATCGTGTTTCTGCGGCTTTACCTACCAATACATATTAACATGTATATACTCTATTGTTAATAATGCAATTTTTGATAAATATTCACATTTGTACATTTTGAGTGAGAAAAATTATTTGTCTATTAATATAACTTTAAATTCCAAATTAATTACTTTTGGTGTACACAGAACCGCACGCGTAAAAAGCTGTCCATAACAATTAAATGTTCCTAATGAAAGGGCCCATTTCTTTGCTCTGGACTGTATATTTAATAAACCACTGCCAACTTCAGGCCGGTCAAAACATTAACTCTATTAACTCTCAGTAGCAAAGCGAAGGAGGAGTAACAATCCAAGTGCGAAACTTTTGAAATAATCAGCCAAACTTACGTCTTAGGAACCAAATTTTCCGAGCACTTAATCAAAAAGACTTTTGAATCCCCATCTGTGGTTTCGGCGCCAGTTATTTCACCCACTAATTAAGTAATTAAAATACGAACTTTATAAGTGAATCTCTATGTCTTTGGCAAGAGCCACCTCGCCTAGTAATTAACTAAATTAGAGGGTGAATTTGCACAGTAATTAAGTTTTTAGAATATTTTTTTTCGTTTCTGAGTTTTATGTGTTGGGTGACACTGCCATTATTCTCTGGCTCTATGGAATGGGATTGTAAAATATCGTCTGGCATGACTTACTATGTAATTTTATACTCTTTGTGAGGTGGGAGAGGTTTATATAAATTTCTTGGAAGCACATTTGGCTTTAACATTTTTCTCTCCGAGTTGATATTTGATGCGAAGCTTTCTGTGCGTGTTACGTCAAGTCGATGTACTTCGAAAATACTGTTGTCTACGAATTTAACAAAATGTGATACGCAACTCAAAACCCACTTTGTTAAAATATTTTTTCCAACAAAATAGTTTTAATTTGAGTCGTTCTTAGTCTTACTAATTACGGCTTTTCGATGACTAATAAACAAAAAAACTCTCAGATGGCTAGTTGATTAGCAATTTTTCAACCTTTCGGTTTCTAAACTAATAAGCATAGCTTTTCCATAAACCTGTAAAAAAACGTATAAATGTAGGTTTATTATTTATCCTTGCATATCGAATGTACGCTTTTCATTTGATAAATAGAATTAAAACCAAACATCATTAAATTATATCCGATAGGAAGACAAGTCCTGTCGAAGTGTGCATATATTAACGGGACGACCAGTGTGAGAACTTCCAGTACCGTAGTTAAATTTGTCATGCCCTTTACGTTTATAGTTTACAGTTACAATATTTTTATAATTTCCATTTAATCTTCTTTCAGACTTAATTAACAGACAACGCGATCTAGATATTGTCTATTGACAGAGGTATATTCATTTGATGATTAATTAAAATTGATAAGAAGTCCTGTTTTATCTTTCTGGATGGGTAGATTTCGCAGTTGGAGTAAGACATTAATTTTAGTAATGGTAGCCGTAAACTTTTAGTCCAGTCAGTTGTTACAATAAAAACTCGAATAAAAAGCATTCGCTGCCATTAAGATGGAACAAATCTTTACAACGCACGGGGGACTTGGGAAATAGATTTACCCTGGCTTGAAACATTAATGAGAGAATCACTATTGTTGGTTTTAGATCACAATAATGTAATTACATTATTGCGGTATAACTTGGATGGAACGAGTTGATAGTGTGTTCTTTGCCAGTTGTGTAATGAGAGTTATTGCATTGCACATTTGTAAACTCCACACAAACCAACTTGTATAATCTTATTTGGCTTAATCAGGTAAAGACCTGAATATGACATTTTTAATTAGTTTCATAAAATTGCTAACCAACGGATAGGGAGAAACTTTAAACTATGCTTAATTTTCATGTATTTGGCGTATGATTGAAAATTGAAGACTTTGAACGAACTATTATTTTTATTATGAACGTATTAAATTATAATATTTTGTCTACCACTTTAGTGTCATTGAAGTAATATTTATTTACGTAATGCATAATATTTATGAAACTTTTTAACATATTTTGTAATTTTTTTTATTTTAATTTCGATTTACGAGTATTTTTTAATAATTACTTTCTTTGTTAAAGAATAAAAATAAATTCGTCAAAAACGAGCGACGTAATAATAATATTTATCTTTTAATTCAACACATAATGGAAAACTACAGATCAAAAATTATTGATGAACATCTTTAATCACCACGATAAAGATGTCAATTCGAACTCTGGGATTTGCTCGCTGCCTTGACGCAATTTCGTCAACCAATCAGAAACAAGCCTTTGTATCGTTTTTGCGCCAGAGTGGGCATTTGGTCCTCGTCCAATTCCCAGCCGCTACGATCCGTGCTGGCCGTTCACAGCCTGCTACTGTTGTACATTATTTATCTGCCAATAAGATACTCATGTCAAGAAGGCAGTTGTTAGCCGAGGAGTAGAGTCGTGCGCGTATTTTGTGCCTTCGGTCAATGTTTTAAAGAACGAGTAAATTATATAAGTGTAAAACAGACTAAAGCGAAGAAACGTGTTTACATCTTTCGAACACTAATTCGCATCTAACTAACGCCAAAACTTAATATGTATTGTTAACCTATTTATTGACAGTATAATGTTAATTAAGCAAAATAAAATCTTCAAAATCAACGAACACATTTGTTATGTCAACAGAATAATGTTAATTTTCACGATTTGGGGATTTATTTATGAAAATATTTTTAATGAACTTGGTGCCACGTTACTAGAGGTCTAATTATTTAAATAACCACGTGTAACAGATATCAAAAATAAAGAACGTGTATACTTAGTCAAAATTTTGGTGAATGATTAAAAAAATTGAAAAAAGTGTTTTGTCCCAACATTCCAGACTCGTTGTGAGAGTTCCAAGTATGTATGTATTAAGTTTAGTTTAATTAGCCTCATCCCCCTTAACCCTTCAAGTATAGCCCAAATATTCCGTATTATTCTTGTTTACGAAAAATGTTAACAACAAAACGTAAGTCAATAATTGAGGAGTCATGTTCGGTTTTTATCGTGACACATGACACACAGACGGACGGACATACGTGATTCATACCGGGGAAAAAAGTTCCTTATCATATTTTATGTAATTTTGGGTGAAATTTAATAATAAAAAAGCCTTCCATGAAGTATGTAAAGATAAAAAAGACTAAAACGAAAGATATTTGATTTCTCGTCATATAGAGGTATATGAAGTGGTTTCTTGATTTACATGAACGAAATGAAAGAGTCACATTGATATACGCTCATATCGCCGTAGCTCATGATAATATCAAGCAGGCTGCGCAGAACGGCGGGAAGTAATATCTTGAATAGCCTCTAAAAGTCGTAGCGGTGAGAAACGTCGTTCAGAAACGTCGAGGTCGAAGTTTCGAACCAGTAACACTGGGCCAGAGGTTGGTATAGCTTTCGCTTCGGAAACCAAATACTCTTTTTAGGGGAGAGTTGAAGGGAGTTCTTTCTCATCTGACATCCGATCCGCGTCAAGGGTATTCTGTGAACGAACAAGGTTCATTAAATACATAAATAAAATAGTGTTGTCTACATTTTCCTACGCAATCATGCGGTAGAACAATGCTATTTAACCTTTTTGTTACCTTGATAATTAAACGAGGGAGCGGAGCGACTGAGTGTCTCCATTCAACTCAAACGGCGCTTTTCTGTGATTCTGTGTGTGTGTGTGTGTGTGTGTGTGTGTGTGTGTGTGTGTGTGTGTGTGTGTGTGTGTGTGTGTGTCTGTCTGTACGTCGAAAATCAGCCGAATCGCTGAACAGATTGCGCTGAAATTTTAAACAGACATCCGGTACGAGTTTACTGAGAACTGTTAACAAAACAGCTAAATCCATTGTGATTTAAACCTACAATAAATAAATATGTGATTTTTAAAATATCGATAGCATTTGTTTACATTTTTCATATGTACTCAACACATAGCTCACTCACTCGTTTAACATCGACTTTGGTGTTTCCCTTGTAATTTTTAATATCGTACACTTCATAAGTGATTTTCAGTTAGACATTACATTTAAAGCTGACTAAGCCAACTCTGTAGGCGTCGATACAATTACCGAGCGTTAATGACCAACTATATAACCGGCATATTTATTTAGGGAAATACCGATCAATCAAGCTGGACACGATTCCACCCGCCGAAAGCGCCAGAATGAACAAGGCTAATTCGGAACAGAATTTATTATGTGCCTCGTTGCGAGAATGGCTACAAAGTCACCGTTTACACATAATTGCCTCGTTTCATAAATAATTATCGGAATTAATAAACTTAGCTCACTAACTAGCTGAGTAGTTCTCTTAATTTAAGAAACTAGGTCGATTGATCGTGATAGCAAAACATTAGTGCTCTCCTTGTAAACAGCACGTTGTTGGATTAACATTTACTTTATTTTATTTTCCATAAGCTTCATGGTTGTTTTTATTACTATACCTTAGTTTTCAAAGCCAAGTTTTATGCTTTGAACAAACAACTAGGAAAACGCTTAAGTCCCGCCGCGTTGTTGGATGATCGTATATGGTGCATTGAGATGCCATGTGTTACGCGGATTTTCTGTTGTTCTGTGAAAAAATCATTACTTAGTCGAAGATTTTTTTTAATTAAATTAAAAATAAAAAATTAACTTAATTTTTATTATTAAATAAAATAAAAAAAAAAAAAAATTAACTCAATTTTTTTAATTAATCGTAATTTTTTAAAAAGAAAAAATCGTAAAGTTGCGATTGTATAAAAAATAATTATTCGATTGCGCTCAAATTTAACACGAATATATTAATTCATAAAATTAAGGTTCTGTGAAAAAATCATTACAATCGGATAAAGCATGTAGGTGTTATAAGTCGAAGAAATTTTTTAAAAATCGAAAAAAATCGTAAAATTGCGTTTTTTTTTTTTAAAAATTTCCCGATTGCGCTCAAAAACGTGGCAGTTCTAAGTTCAGAGATTTCGAAGGCCTCCATAAAATTTCATCGCAATCGGAGTATCGGTTTAGCCGGAATCGTGTTAACAAACACACAAAAATACCAAAAAAAAGAAAGAAAAAAAAAACATTCCGGATTTTTTTCTCCAGTGTAGTGAAATGGAATCTTCGCTTCGCTCGCTACGCTCATCCAATAAAAGCCAAACAAATTGGTACATGTTAATGTTATGGCATATTATCTCCAGCAGCAAAATATAGCTGACCGTAAATTGTACGTTTAGTATAAACGCTATACATATATAGGATCTAAAGAATGTATCGTTAAAATTATCACATTCAAACTTTCCTTGCAAAAGAATGCAAAGTTTCACTTGTTTAGATTGTATTAAGAATGATTTGAAAATGCTGATAGCAATAACATCACTTAATAAAAATCTTTAAATACCATCATCATTCGGTGTTAGCATAACAAGTAATCGTAACACAAATGTGTCTGTTCATTTTCTTTCCTTAAATTTATTTGCGCTTCTCCCACCAGCAAAGTGTATTGATTTACATGCACGTGTACATGTAATAATAGTTAATTTCTGGATTGATTTCCATTAGTAATTAAGATCTACTAAAATAAATAGATGTTTGTTATAATATGTTATGTTACGAGTGATATTTCAATCAAGATCAGTATTATTTAAAAAAAAAAGGCAATACATGTATTTTGAAGCCTACTACTGGCTAGACATTTAGGAATGTTTTACTTCTTCAAACTTTGAAAAACTTTTTAGTAAATTAAGATTTATAAAATCTGGCACAAACATACACACATACGTGTTAGGCCTATAATAGGAAAGCTTGCATTCACCCACACCCACACACGCTCCACTAACAGAGCCCCCCTATGACCCAGTCTCTGAAGACCCCGGGAGCTGCCTCCTTCTGAACCCTGCCCCTTGTTAGTGGCCTGATCTTCTTCTACCCTTCATATTTCACCAGAGCGTCCGACCCCCCTCCCCCCACAGACCTCAGGGCGCTTTACTAGGTTATTAACTAGGAGATTTATCACCCGGGGCCCATTCACCCACTTTAGGCAAATCTCCGAAGACGTCGTCATTCACCTCAGTCGGGGCTATTAAGGCAAAGAATTACTAGAGAAGAACCTTAAAGGATGCGGGGTCCGATCGTAATAGTGGCGGATACAATCTCAATTGCGTCCTTTACCAAGGGCGAGAGTTTTCAGGTTTTCATCAATATTTCGTTGCCATAAAGCCTTATTGTTACATTTCCTTTTATAAGAAAACGAGGTTTTAGCCAGAAATCAGTTTAATGAAAGAATTAAGAAATAAATCCAATTAATTAAGAGTGGCAGTACGGGTGACAGAAGTAAAAATGATGTTAACAGAGATACTTCCACTAAAAATGAGATTCCAGCAATTTTAAAATTAAGAATAAGAATGTAGTTTGAACCGTTGTACGGAGACGATTGATAACGTTTGTTGAAATTAAATAGCCTGAATACCGCATGTGTAATGTAAAATTAAGTATAGGTATGTATGGAGGTCACCTAACAGAATAATATAAACCCAACAATATTGGATATGATTTTTTGTACGATGTTGTTTAAAATATGTCCAATGTCTCTTTACCAGTCAATGTCATTTGGCATTTACATTTACTAAGAACTTATCTACTTTCGATATGTGCCAAGTACGAAAACAAATGTTTTACAAGTAAAATTTTTAACATTTGGTGATAAATTTTATGCCGTTAGCTAGAAAGATACTTCTTTTCAAAGTAAATTTGAATGTTTTTTGTGTAATATTTCCCTACTTTGGTCTGAAACTTGTGAAGAATATGAGCTAGAAGTTTAAAAGTGTTTGGCCGTTGAAAGCAAACACCGCGAACCACTTAGGAAGCCGAGCTTTGTGAAAGTTTGACACGGAGCTGAGTGTGCGATCAAGCGGGACTCGGCTAATATCCCGGCTAGGACGAAAAACTAATGTATTGTTGCCGGGTAAGAGGACCTAGTGGACCGGGACGGTTTGTAAAACGTATTTGAAAGCACTTCATTCGAGTCAAAAGCTTGAATTTCTTTTTGAGTTATTGGAATCGGCAACGAATTGATTTCATATTATGTAATCAGAAAATGTTTATGATCTAGGTTTTGTCGAGACATTTTTTATATCAATTGACCTTTTCAAGTACATAGATTGCATTCGTGAATGCTTTTAATGATTTTGAAGCTTTTCGAAAATGCCTGATTAAAAATTAATATTTAGTTTATGTTTAAGTTTAAATAAATTAGATTTTTAAGTTAAAATAACATAACTGTATTAAGGGTATTTATTAATTTAATGGACATCCACTATCATGAGGGATGGCAGGCCGGTCAATTGACAGGTCAAAAAAATTGCCAATTGATTATTTAATATTTGACCGGTCGAATAATTGGTCAAAGTAATATTCTCCGTTATGTATAGCTGTCGTTACTCATTCATAAAAGATGACTCGATTGAACTTACATTCCCTTATGATTTTGAAATTGTATAATTCACTGTTGTTGCCTCCTTAAACTTTTCGACAGAAGAAGCTAAAGTAATAGTATTCCATTCGCTCATTTTCATCAGTAACAATAATCACCACTGAACGTTGATCATACTGATAAGTAAGTTGCAGACAAATGACTCGTATCTTATTGCAATTGAGGAGCGAAAAATATATTTTAATATTTTACCAATTTAAATTTGACCGTTCACAGTGCCATCCCTTACTATTAATATCATTCATTTCACTATAAAACGGGTATCAGATCCGAATCATAAACTTTCCGTGGTTGGTAAGTGTTATATTGTTGTGTGTATTGTGTGTTATACTCCCGGATGTTAAAAGCGAGCTCTGGCAACCTGTATGGGCCCAAGGTACACTAGAATACTAGAAAACTAGGTACGACCAATAGATACGACTAAAAGGTCGACGCTGTATCAAAGTTATCAAGTGACTAATAACAACGAATATTCAAGTTCACTCTAAATCGTCTCCACCACACTCTAAAGCTTCATCTGGTATAGCAATCACACTTCTCCCTGAAGATTGCTGTTAAGTTCTGCGAGTTAACTTCTGCTCTAAATGCAGACGGAACAAGGATCGAATGTTTTTTTCCGAACGGATCATCTTTGTTTAACACCGTAGGTCAACAATAGCCCACATCAATCATAACAATATAACGGGCTTTATGTAAACGTTGGTTTTGGTGCCGTAGTAGCAACGTAGAACATTCTAGTTGTGTGACAATAATAATTACTACTGTATTTGTTTAGGTGGTTAGTTTCTGGTTATACTCGTGTATCAATGAAATCATAATTGCTAGTGCTACATAGTTCATAATAACGAAAACTACTAAATTAACACACATAGAATGGCTGGTCTACAACTTGTCAGATTTATCTTTTATCAATGTGATCCTCCAAAGAAATAATGGTAGAATTTGACTGCGTAAGGACGATTATCTAAAAAATTTAGCCAAGAAATATGTGCCCCCTTAATATTCAGTTTACACAGAAAGGTATTGTCAAAATTGACTAAAAGCTTTTTGATTTGCTAAAGTGATGAGAAAATGAACTTAACAAAATTCTAGCCTTCTCTGTCCTGCTGCTTCTTCAAATTAACAGTGAAATGTGGTTAACCATGTTAGCGTCAAACTGTTTATGAATTTACAAGTAGTTTGAGCGTTTTTGATGTTCTGGTTCATGTATTCTCTCGTCGACCATATTTCCCAGCAGCTTTTTAGTTCTCCCCTTCTCTTCTTTCTTACGCCTCTGAGAGATTTCCATAAAACACATGAAATACGCGTCAAGATTTATCCAGCACTTTCACGGTTAGAAAGAATAATCAAAAGTTAAGCCTGAGGGACACTTAAGTTCGTTATGATCGCCGTGATTTACGTGTGACGTCACCGGGAGGCTGCGCGATGAGCTCTAATGACGGGGAAAATGAAAGAACTCACAGCGCAAGAACTGGGGCAATTGATAGCAACAGTGGGGTATGCAATATTATGTAGCTCAGAGGATCTTGGTGACATAGTTGAATAATACGTTGGACGTGTAAGTAAAATAAAGACAACATTTTTGTGTCATGTAGCGCTCAAACCTAAATTAAAATTATAAAATATGAATAATAATAATTTTAAATTACACACGAAAATGGTAACTTTGTTTGGAATATATTATGTAGAAGATCTCTGGTTCAAATCCACGTTAGTGCATGACAGTGGTTTTTTACTTATGCAATGAACTTAAATCTATTGCTATATCATTATGGTATGCAAACTGTAACTTAGATCCTTCCTAGCAATAACACACATGGTTAATGTATCATAATGTCCCGCACTGAAAATAAGGTTCTTCAACCGAGAAAGCAGACATAATACACATGTTGTAAGGAATGTTGTATTTATTTTATTCGGAGTAAAGAGCAACTGCTGTGTGAACAGTGCATTATGTATAAAGATCCAGAAGCGGTGAATAAGGGTGTCACCATCGGTTGCATTCGCCACCAGTAGCAGAACAATTGATTTTATGACTATCATTAATAACTATATAAAAACAACTCTTATTCTATTATGAAAACTAGAACACATATTTTGAAGTTGGATGTTATATATTACGTGATTTCAATTAAATATCGAACGAATTGTGCAATGACAACACAAACATAACTCAAAAACCTTGTTTTATCAGATCGATGTTGGCGACGGAAATGCCCTAATTAATACACATTATTTCTAATAAATCAACTAAAAACCATATTTATATTGAACGAATCGATTAAAAAACCGATATGTCAGAGAAATGAAATTTCATAATTTAATTTAAAATTATGTCAGCATGTGGGAAAGAATAAGCTATTGTAACTTTTCTGTACATAGAAACTTAAATAGCTTGGAGAATTTGCAAGGAACATTTTATAGGGCTTAATACTCGTACTTGCCTTTTGACTAGGGATTACCTTCAAGAAACCTCCTTGCATCGCGTGCATGAACAAGAAAGAAGCAGCACGTTATTGAATTTAGTTTGCATTGGATTCAATGTGAATTCACAAGATTCAACTTGGCACAGAGAAAATAAATTATATTAAAGAAAACTGGTAGAGAAATTCCCAGATAAATGAGGAGGAGAAAAAGAGAATGAAAACTGAATTTAATCACACACCAAGAAAGTTAGCACGATAAAAAGTTTTACTTCTTTAGAATATGAAATTCGTTTAATGTGGTTTTGAATGAATTGAATGTTGCAAATAAAACAGACTACGGGTTTTCGTCACGGACTGTGGAAGGTGGGAGCGGTTTGGAAATATGGGTTGCTTCTGTGGAGAAGATGCTTCTGTAAAGTGGGCCCGGGTATCAGGTGTAACTCGCACAATATAAATGGTTTGTGTCAGAACAGAGGGGGCCAATCTAAAACGTTCTTTCTCTCGGGGAAGTTGGGAGTACAAGCGTAAACAAATGCATTTAATCTCTTAAATGATCTTCGAGTGGATTTAGAAAAGCTCGGGGAACTCTGAGCTAAATAAAACAACATCTTTTGAAGCTCGTCAACAACTTTTCAATAAAGCGTTCACCACAAAGCTAAATGCAAGTTTATTATATTTTATACGCAAACATCGCGTTATTGCAGATAAAGAATATTATTGCGAAAATCTTGAGTCAAATATTAGCTCTAAATGAATGTGTCTTATCACAAAAATATTACAAGTTTAAACTGAATTGATGTCATCTTGTTTTTTGTGGGACACGTTTCTAAGAGCAATTTTTACCACATATTCCACACACACTCTCACTAACTGAACTAGGTACAGAGTTTACAAACCCACCATCAAACATCTCACCTTTCATTCTTCATTCATTCGGTAATGAACAGCGAACATGAACATCTCTAGATTCGTCGATTGAAGTTATTTTTTTTAATCCGCCAGAAACAAGTCAAGTAGATATTTAATTTTGAAGTAAACAAAATAAAAATCGTAAAAAACCAATAATTGCTTTTTTACTTATTGTTAGACAACTGTAGATTTCTTCATATCCGCTTCCGTTTAACTAATTTCAAACAACTATGATATTAATCAGCCGAGCGAATAGAAATTTTGGGTAAAATGCATGTACTACAGGCGTGTCGTTTACAAATTATCCCCTGAATATTTGTGTGGCTTCATTCAGAACATGTGTACACAATATCTATTCCAAGATTCCACATCGAATGCGAGAGATTATTCCTAAACCACTGTAGCGAATGTAGCGAGTACTTAGTTCGAGCATCAAAAACTTGCGGAACCAATTTGCAGAAGCTAACAGCGCGCATAATCGCCTGGTGAAATCAGCTCAACCTCAATGCAATAACATGCTAAGTCTAAGTGGATAAGTTGGATGCTAACGGGCGTAATAACAACCAGATATTCGAGAAGTTAATTTTATCAAATCACATATGCGCTTACTACGAGAACCGACTATGAGTATGAGTACAAAGAGGAAAGTTGTCATAAGAGAAAGTTTAACTTTCTATAGAAACTCACTTTAAAGTGTAGATGGATATGTTACGATCTGGATTTCATACACGAACATTGAATGTATATTTTGGTTTCACAGGTCGGATTTAACATCAAAGCACACAAGACACACGACACTCTTAAAACACACTTATAAAATATATTCACATTGAATTAATATGGATACTAACAATGGCAACAATTTGAACCGGATTTATGTGGATTTCTTACAAAGCCAATTCATTCCTACACATACTCCGCCCATCTACACTCTTATTTTTTAATCTGATAAAAGTATATCACGAAACCTTATTCCTGAAATTCGCATATATTTTCATTTACACGAATGAATCTTCGACAAACCCATTTTATATTGTTAAATCTAATAACACCACACGAATAATATTTTATTGAACTGACATTTCATCTATTTTATGCAGGTACAAAAATGGAATTGAGTTCTTAATGAGGTTGCTAAATTAGTCCTAAGAAACAAAGTAATTTAAACATTTTTTGTAGATTTATCACAACTACACAATACTGTGAATAGAAGTCTTGGTAAATAGCTTACCCAGTTATTGTAGATCGTTAGTAAATTCTTTTAGGCCCAACCTTAATACTTTTTTTAGAATGTTTGTTCTTTTTAACCACACTGTACATGAAATCAAGCCGAAGAATTCCAGAAGAATCGAATCTATTCCAATACATTTAACAAATAGGTTAAAGACATAAAATACGTTAGTGTATTCGGCGTATTTTTTAAGACATCACAAAAGTTCCGCTCAGCATTGTATTGATGTTTTCAAATCGAATTCTGTAGACTTTATCAATTAATTTAAGAGGCGCTACAGTGTAAACGTATGAATATTGGACTTCTCGATTTGGATAGTAGGGAAATACTCCCGTAGGTAGAAACTGCTAATATTTAATTCAATTCAGAAATTGAAAGATTACAGTCTCGGTGGTCTAGTAACTAGTTGGCTAAGGTGCCAACCTGGAATGGGGGAGAACCAAGTTCGAATTGGACTTTTTAATTGGTTAATTGCATTAAATATTGAACGCATGAAGCCAAGAAATGGTTGAATGTGTTGGAAAAATAAAATGTATTGAATGGTTAAGTTGAGAAGTGAAACGCAAAAAGATGATTTCTAGCTCTTGTGACAGGTAATATCCGAGCTGCGTTTATCTGGTCGGTGTCGGCGCCGTCTTCCGGAGAAACCAAGTTCCGTGTTTCTTCGGAGATTTTTTTTACTTTTATTTCCACGACACAATTTTCAGCGAAACAATGTGTTTATTACAAGCAGCAGTATTTGGTTTTGTAACGAATGCAAAATATATCCACTAAACTTTTACACTAGTATAAGTGATAGAGCCACGTCTGTACCAATAATAATTTTAAATTATGGTTGTAGGTTTATTCTATTACAATATATTGTTATAAATGAGATTGTAGATTAATAACGAAATATGTATTAAATTATTTGCAGGTAAATTTGTATTCTATTCTTTAATCGATATCATCAATTTGAATTAATTTTGATATTTTTTGTTTAGGTTGGTACGTGATGTTGTGATGATAAACCAAAGCGACCAAGCCAACCCTGTACACCCCAACGCAATCGACGAGTGAGCGATAACCAACCAAAATTCAATATTTTTACAGTGAATTATAGCATTTATATATAATTATTTAAAAGTTATTTACATAAGTATTTCAATATATATATAGTTGCAGTATAGTCAAATAAATTAAATGACAACTACAGCTTTTGTTTGTAATCAATAGAAGCTAAAACAAACGAATTAAGCTTGTGGAGAAGAGAAAGCTTTTGAAGGCATTCCTGTGAGTAACCGTCCGTCATATTTCCCACTCAGGGTCACTAGTTTAACTTTCTGTCGCCCTCAAGGCTAAGAAATAGTCCGACTCAGCTAACACGCTACGCAATTCAATCATTTTTAAAGGCTCTTAACTCTTCCCCCCTCCCCTTCCTCCCCTCTCCTTCTTAAGTGGCTTTGGATTACGCTTGATGCGGCCAGCGCGGCTCAGTGGGCACGTTGATTGAATCAATCTGTGTAATGGTTCATGTAGGGCTGACACTTTGCCATCAGCCAGAGCTCGCCCGCTCATTCGGGATTCGAACCAGGATTTCTTCGGGCTAATAGGTTGGGCACTCTGCCAACGTACTCACGGAAGTTCGCCGTGTTGCCCCCGGTTAATGCGGAGACTATCGGAACCGCGACGAGGAGAGAGTCAAAGGGTTAAGAAACTTGAGGCAAATTACATCGGTCTTACAGAGAGTGCGAGAGAGAGAGAGAGAGAGAGAGAGAGAGAGTGAGAGAGAGAGAGTGCGAGAGAGAGAGAGAGAGAGAGAGAGAAAATACTGTATTTACACAAAGTTCAGATGAAATTAAACGAACGTTACTTGGGACCCGGCACCTCCACCAAATTCCTTATTTTTATATTTAATTTCAGATTTGTACACTTTTGTTTCTATATGATTCAAATAACTATTCTCATCATATTCTTGCATATAAAAAGAAAGAAGTAAGACTAAACTGTGTGAATATAAAAAAAATATTATTTTGACTCTTCAAGATTTTTTTAAGTTGTCAAATTATATATCATCAATATTATTAATTGTCAAATTCTGTTTTTACACGAGCTGCGTGTGCAATTAAAAGAAAGATGTTAACCCGGCACCTCCACCAAATGTATTATTTTTATGGTAATCAATTTCTGATTTGTACACTCTTGTTTAAAAAGGATATATTAAGATAAAGAACTGTCAAAATTATTTAAAAGTAATATGCTGACTATTCAAGAGTATTTCTCGAACTGAAGGAAGAATCTTTATATTATCGTTCATCCCATTTGTTTTGTTTAAGGAAATAGTGCATCGACACGAATTCAGATTCAATTAAACAGAAAGAGAGTTTGACCCGGCACCTCCACCAAATGCATTATAATAATAATCAAAACTCAATTCCAACAACGTCAGGTTGAGTGGTGTTCTTCACACCGATATCTAGGGCACGAAACAATTATTTGCCGAGATTGCCTGGCTCAGCGTTTCTTCATCATCAACATCTTCATCGTCATCTTCATCCTGCATCTGCTTCTCCATCAATTTTCCCCACTCTTTCCTATCCTCTCACAGCTTCAATTCCATCACCTGGTTCTACGATTAACTTCGATCTAATGAAAATGCATGATATGTATACATAATTTTAATTTTGACACTATACTCAACCTGTAGCCTCTTAATACATCGTTATTCCAACGCCATGGGTTGCTTGGTTATTGAAACCTAAGACACAAATATAACCATTCACATTATCGTACAGTCCATCAAAATTGTTATGTTGGAGTAAAAGCTGCATTGACACGAATGGAGAAAAAGCATAACGTGGGTTAAACCCGGCACCTCCACCAAATGTATTGTTTTATGCATCATTTTAAATTTTACAATATTGTAACCAAATGACTCAAAAAACATTCCCAGGTCATCTTCCAAACCCTGACATTGGTTAAGAGTTAACAAATCAAACAACTTAAGGTTTCAAATTAGAAAAAAGTGTATTCACAATCCATGGGGCCCATTTACTATCTCAAACGCCAGCTTGTCGATTGACAGTGATCAGTTGGTAGTACACCACTGCTAACAATTGCGTAAGTGATACTCAACAATTTTAGACTAGCGATTACTAAAAAAAAAATATAGATATCGATTGATAAGTAGTCGATAGTTTCAAGACCCCCCTGCAGTAGCAAACAAAAATTTATTTTCATCTACGAGAAAAAAAAATACTGTATAAAATAGTGTTAAATATATTGTGACACGTCAGATATGAATTGTAAATGGTAATTTGTGTCATATAGGTACAAGGGTGCTCATATTTAAAATTATTTATAAAATTGGTGGAGGTGCCGGGTCAGACCCATTTTCTACTTTAGTTTTTTTTGAAATTAGTTATTAGTGTAATATTGTTATAGTTTCTGACATTTTGACCAGATTGATTTAAAATTATTTTTAATTAAAAAATAAAAATGTTCTCATTTGTTCTACTAACTTACCTTGAACGGAATATGAGAATAAAAAGTACGGTCGTGCAAGATTGCATAACGTTGCAATGTTCTATTTCTCGTCATACACATATATCGTCTAGTCCTGTAGGGAGTCCAGTTTTTGCTACGGTCTTGACCGCGAGTCCGGAAGATTGCGAGTTCTCAGGGAGCGCTTAATTAAGAACCCCCTTTCCCCTTCTCCCTCCCCATCTTCCCCCGGCAAGATTGAGGATTACTCCAGGAAAAAAACCTTTGGTCAGACTAAACGAAGGAGAAGAAGAGGATCGAAGCCAGAAATTCCTTTGTCAGAATGAATGGTATAAAAAAAACTCTATTCCATCTAACTCATTTACAGGGTGTTTTTACAGCGCCACGGTTCCTTGTCGCTGATGAAGGGGTAGATACGATTTCTTGTGTGGTTTAATTTCTCTGACAGGTCAATATCGGAAATGAATCAATTGAATGGGAATAAAATGAGGTCCGACGCGCAATTAATGTCAATCTCGATCTATTAAGTAATTGAGATCTTTGTTTTTGTTGGAATGTTTTTCAATCATTCAGGCTCGTAGTATTAGGTGAATAACACATATGGCATCTGTTCTAACTCGGCAATGGTATTATTAATTCTCAGAGCTTTATGTTATACCTACATAAGTAAACTGGGAAAAGTTTTACCAACTTAATAAATAGAAAAAGTCACGCGCAGGGGTCTTACATGTTTGCGTGCCAGTGAAGCAAATGTAATTAATAAGTTGTGACTGTTGATCGACAATAATAGTTAGTTAATTGCATTTAATTTTAGTTTCCCTAGGAAAACCAATAAATCAATGATTTATTCTTCATATAAACTAGCTGTTTTAATTCACGTAGCAACAACGTAAAATATTTCAATTTTCAATTACACCATCAATATTTCGAGATCGTTTCACAAAAACGACCCCAAAATTCCATTTCCAATTTAAATAAATTGCTGCATAATGTCTGCATTCTTTGTCATGGATTATATCTTAAAGAGTCTCTTGGATGTTACACAAACTAGAATTTATAACTTAATATATATAATAAGCCAGTCATGTTTATGAGTACTTATAAAAATACAAATAAACTTAATAAGATAGCAAATTGTATGTGTCAACTATTTTCAATTTCTGAATTTTGTATGTGCCCTGTTTTATAAAAGTTTAGTTACTCAAGTTATAGGTCAAATAAAAGATGATTGAATATCATGAGAATCGGCTTCTTTACACTGTCTGAAGACTTTTGATCTTAAAAACACACGATTACATTCAAAGCTGCAGAAATATCCACATTTCCTTCTCCAAATCTGTTTTCGTTATAGACATCCAATAAAATGAATTTTTAACATAAAACAGTCGCTTTCGTCTTGTTCCTAAAGCCAAATATACTTAATATATTCCTTTCAGAACGCAATATCTTTCTAAAACACAAATATTACTAGGAGCGAAAGAGATCCCCAAGATAAAAATTACAATATTTACGTCATTCTCGTAGAAATACTAGAATGTAAAGTAGATGTCGCCGGCAGAGTTTTGTTGGGATTAGTGTGTCTGGTGGTATATTTCATAGAACGCCAGACGGGGTGGATGGCTCAACAGTTAACAAGTTAAATAAACAAGCCAGATATGCGGGGGGACATGCGAACTACTACATACATGTTTCTCTGACAGGGTGAAGTGGGTACGGGGACTGTCATTCTAAACTACATTGCAATGTTCTTCAACAGCACTGGCGGAGTGGGGGGGGGGGGGGGTTGTCTGCAGGCAGAAGGTCGGATACGTTTGGGAGAGAGATGGGTGGAAAACTGTGGAAATAGTTTAATGTGGATGAAACGGGAAAATTGTATTTTATACATGTATTTTAAACTTCTGATGTGGACTTAAGTCTATCAATTCTTGGCGTAGGAATGTGTAAACGGTGACTTTGGAGTCTTCCTAGCAACGAGGCACATATTATACTTTCTAATGTTGTTCCGAATTAACCTAATCGATTCTGGCGCTGTCCGCGCGTGGAATCGTGTCCAGCTTGATTGGTCGGTGTTAATACTTAAAGATGCCTGTCTCTAGTTGGTCATTGTAGGCTCGTCGATGGTGTCGGCGCCTTCAGGGCTGGCTTGATCTTCTTTAAATTAAATGTCCTCCACGAAAAATTTGATATGTGATTTAGTGGGTCTGAATATTTTTTATTATTATTTTAATTAAATTAACGTTAAGATTGATAATTATTTTTATGGAAATCCACGAAAACGATTGAACTTGCATTATATTGATGATTGATATGGCTTGAATTTTAAATAAACTGTTCTCATCTAGCTTCATTCATTTATGTAACGTCTATCCTATTCAGTTAAATAACTGATTTACAAAAGAAGTACTACTAAATAAATGACACAACAATGAACTATATTCAAGTCAAGATTTAATGATGATACTACTGGCTTAGAAATTAAAAGAGATACAAAATATGTGAAACAGTTATAATTATTTTGAATGGAAGTTATGTTTCTCTATTTGGCGTGTAAAATGTACAATTACAATAATCTGAGCACTTTGTCAAATTATATAGCTTGTATTAACTGCTAGGTTACATATTGTAGTGCATCTATAAAATATAAATGATATTCAATCTGCTAATAAAATAGAGTAACTGGTGTTGTTAACTAATTAAACATTTATAGGCGGGGAGTTACATTATTAATGTGATTGGATTAATGTTTCCGTTCTACATTCACACTCTCATAGTTTAATCCATTAGTCAACTAATTGCACTTTTGGATAAAGGTTTAAATTACAGTGATTATTATTACAATCAAAATACTTTACATTTACATTGATCAATCTTCCCTTACCACTTTTCCGTAACTAATAATAACTTAATACAGCTCAGAAATAACAAAATTCATTATTACACCTTGTACTATATAGTCATGCAAAATGTTTGAGCCTCAGCCTATTAATGTTGTTTAACTGATCGATTGAAAGTTTCTTAATGAATCATTAACATACACTGGAGGGAATAGATCTTTACAATATACGAGGCTTAATCTTACCACTAAAAACCTTATTGAAGGGGTTAGCTCACTGGGTTAAAAATACTGAGATTGAGTCCTTTTTAGAAAATAAAATTGACTTATCTCAATTTTTATCAAAGGTTCTCAATTAGTCCGAGGAGATTCCCTAATTCTTAAGCCAAGAAAAGCAAAGTTATCTGGGCAGGTTTTCTATGTAAAATAAGACACTTGTCACACCAAAGGTAGGAATTATAACTTATATATTTCAAAGCAATATAAATTAACCGTTGTATAATATTTTGGTCTTTGATGCGTTAAATTAGTTCAGGTTAATGAATCAATCTATATTTAGATTTATGCAAAATTTGCTTTTAACGCTTTTCTGGTTATCTACGCAATTTTATGATTTATATTCCATTATCGTTTTATCTTACTTCAAACATCTTTACCCAATTATCAATGTTTTAACGAAATATCAGCTGTGGCAATTAATCATGCCCAAAGAACTAACAAGAGTTTCTGGAACATTGTTTATAACATAACACAATTACGTTCGGAAAGATTATCACAAGTATTAGCTAGGACATTGAGTAAATTATCAACAATATAATTAACTTAAATCAAAGAAGAACTTCGAGTATGAAAAAAGTACCTGCACTAAAATATTTGTACCAGCTCTACAAAATATTTTCAAAGCTTTCCCCTATTAAAATAAAGAAATAAAGGGGAGATAGAAATAGTAAAAATCAACACCTCAACTCTGGTTGCCCTTTGATTATAGTACCGTCTGTGGCAACCAACATGTTTCTAGAGTCTAGCTAGACCGTATAGTACGCAAAGTAAATTAAGTGTAAATTGGATTCCTTAGCTGGGGATATATTTTTTACTTTCGTAATAACTGATGATTTAAACAAGTTCATTATTGTGTCAACATTTATGTTATTAGATTTATCTAGTTTTCCTCCTTTGTAAACCAGCTTTTATAAACTGAAGAGGATAGAAATAAATAAAATTAAAACAATATATAATAAATCAATTCCGGTTATGATAATAGTAAGAGCAGTCACATTCAATCATTTACGGTCCACCACATTCATGTGCTAATGTACCATTAGTTCCCCAAAAAGAGACAATAGCACTAAAAAACAATCATGTTTGATTAAATTGTAAAACTTAAAGATAAGAAGCCTGATTAATCTGAATTTCCAATTGTTAAAACGGAAAGGAAGTGGATTTATCTTAATCCTAAAGCCTATTAAAACAAAACGTGTGACATAATATCAATTCGAAGTTCTGTTAATTATTTTTTATGAAAAGATGTGTTATGTCACCTGGGATATATACGTAAAAACTCTTTAAAAATGTGTAATATTCTCTGCATAAATGCGAAATTCAACCTGCATTCAGCGACTTAACTTTTTTAATCACATTTTTTTTATTCATCATGAATGTAGAAGTAATCACGTTATGTTACACCATTTCACAGAATCGATTAAGAATCGATTTAGTCTCCCAACATTACACGCGCTTAAGTTGCGTTCCTTCTTGTATCCGTTCTACTTTCTACGCATTGTGTGTTTCGTTTAAATTGAACACATCCTCGTTCTTCCAGCTTCCATGTGATTAACTTTGGAAGTCAGTAGCCGACCAGACCAGCCCAACCCATTCCATTCCAGCGTGCCCTCTTATTTCTCTCGTAATGCCTTGTAACGCATTGAACTGTGAGAGAATGTAAAACCAAGTCCGCACTAGTTTCTCCGGCGGACGGGGAAACGGCGCGGCGAACTATTCGGCGTAACAGACAGGGACACATTGTTGGTAATGGTATTGACATTGGGGAAAGTTACTCGATGAGAAAGTTTCGGAAAGTGTCGAGAATGTGTTTAGAGGAACGTTGTAAAGACTTTGGATATAAACAACGATCGGGTCAACAAAGTACGTCTCGCTACCTTCTTGGAGTTCGACCGGCCAGTAAGGAATGAGTCTGCTTCCATTGAAGGAAATGAATTATCTGTAGATCACTCTAAGTAATAGGTAATATAGATACCATATAATACTAATATAAAGTCTGGCGTATTTATGGGAATCTGGTTTCAATGTTTGAACAGAAGAATGAAGATACGCATTCTGTTTTTCCTGCATAACTTTCACATTTCGATGCTTGCTGATTATGATTTATGGCCTTCCTTTTATTCGTTTAAGGTGAAAAAGTCTACCAAATATATATTTTTTTTTTCGTTTTTTGCCTATATTTTTAAATCTGTGTTGAGTGGTGTCCTCCACACCGATATCTAGGGCACGAAACTGTTTTATACCGAGTTTTCCGGGCTCAGCGTTTCTTCATCTTCGTCTTGCATCGGCCTTCCACTATTGACCTTCTATTTCCTGTCTTCCCACAGCTTCACTTTTCACTTTTAACTTCCAATGTCACCATCTCCTCTCCATGATTTCGTTCAGATATAATTTATTCGATTAATGGTGATCACCCACTTCTAAATCCATCTTCTTCTATAGGTTCTGCTCAACTCTCTATCAAGCTATGCACTATCACATTCTCAAAAACCTCTGCACACTGACTAAAGGGGCACACGTGACAAGTATTATTTTCGAGATTTCGAAGGTTCCCTGAAATCTAAATCTAAAACATTTTTAAACTCGAATTCATAAAAAAAGTGGCTTAGCCATTAAATTTGGTTGGCCCTAGATTTACCGTATCGCAAAATGTGTGTACGTAAAATGTAAGTTATTATCTCTGTTTTACTTTGTTTTCGTCATACTTGAAAGTACCTAGCTGACTCATTCTCGACACTTAGACTAGCATTCGTATTCTCCCCACTGTCATCTCCGCCCTTGTATCACACCCTCACTAGACACAAGTGGTGGCCGTGCCTCTACACATCACACTTCCCTGGCTGAGAGAGTGAGATTATCAAAGAAATGTACAGCCGACAACTTGGAACCTGTGTTTAATCTTTATGTAAATGTTAAAGAGGACAAACGCACAATATAGAAAACAAACTTCAGATTAAATATTATTTTTAGTAAATGAGAGTAATGAGACTATTCAATCTTACAAGTTAACGGTTTTACAAACATTTTGTTTACAATAAGTCTGTGTCACTTAAATCATTCTCAGAGTTTAAATAATGTATAATCATATATTATGTCAATGTTATTTTTCAAACGGGTGTAATTTTTCTACCTAACAGTATTCGAAACGTTTTTAAATTGCTCTTTACAATGTTTTATTAATTTATACTTCATTTTCAATTTTCGTTTTAAATTTTCTTCCATTTAAATTTTTGTTTTAAAAGTAATTAAAAATTTATTATTATTAATTTTAAGATTTAATTAATAATAAATCTAATTGGATGATACATACAGTTTTCTGTATATTTACGTAATAATGCGTGAACGAATAGAACAAGTCTTAAACACATAACATCGTCACCAAACAGAGGAATAAATAATTATTAACTGATTGCTGGTTGTGGTTGGCCATAATTCAATTTTCGATGGCGTCGGCGTCGTTAGCTTTTGTTTGGAACCATAAAAGAGTCACCCACTAAAATTCAATTAAACGACAGTGTATAGAGTTTGGTTGGAGATGATTGTGTGGGGGGGGGGATAGTAGGTTAAAATATTGAGGTTAATTCTGTATTCATAAAATATGGGCATATACCAGACACATAATATTCACATTAACTGTCGTTCTCTCACTCCCTCTTTTTTCATCGGCGTCTTAGACAAAGAGCTAAATCAACCGAACACAAAGAGCTTGCTCGTCCGAGTGAAAGATAAAACTGTGTCACGCTTCTCGACACAAAAGTCTGCTAATTAGGTTAGATGCAACTAATTGTCACTTAGGACTTCTCTCTTTGTTGCTCTTATCAGCTTTGGCGGGCATTAATCTTCGCGTTGTAATGTGACGTTAATCTATTTCTTAGCGCTTCTCGGTCGTAATGTTGGCGAAGACTAATACCAACCCTCAACTCTAGACAAAACGAAAAGTAGATTATACTGGATCATAGTCGAGCGGAATACATTTGATATTTGTAAGTAGTTTTTGCTGCAGAAAATACGTAATCTATGAAACATTGCAAAGAATAAACCTGGGTTGCTTGTTCGGTCATGAGACGGGTGAACTAAAATAAAAGTAACTAAATACACATTTTAAGCTTTGATTAAATACATATCATGTTTATGATTAAGAAGATATGGGTTATATAGTCGTTCATCTCGAAGGCAAGAAGGCCTAAAATGGGCTCAACTTGGGGGGCAAGGGCTAACCCATACAATTCGGTTCTACACATCACGGAGCATGTATTGTTGTATAACTGAAGAAAAAATTTCACTGCTAACAATACGTCACGACGCTTCAAAGATGGCCGACGCTTCATTTCTAACGCCGCACATTGACTTACTAAAACCAAATTAAATGTTAGAAAAATAATTGCAGACACTTGATTTTACTTGTATTCAATTCAGAAGAAAATTTGCAACAATACAAATGCAATTTACATAAAAATACAACAATGGAATAGTCTGTTATAGGTCGAAATAGACCTCGTGAACCCACTTATTCCTAACTACGCCTTAATTTACGGACATCTCAAGTGAACAATATAAATCCGATGGTTTTGGAAAAAATCACTAATGTGTGTTAGCATATTGGCAACAAGATGGCTATAACAGAATTTGTATATAATGGGCTTTTTAAACTAAAATAATTACAAAACTAAACATGTGCGTATAATGATTCTCATTAATATCCTGTGATTTGCACATTATAGTGCAGTCCCTGGCCATAAGACCCGTAGGAATTTCGACCTGGATGGATTTTATCTTCTAATACTGTTAGGGTGTATTTTAAGGATAGAAAAAATCTTGGGTAGACATCTGTCGTTCCGGGCCTAAGTTTTTTACGACGCCATCTTCTTTTAGGCACATGCATATAGAACACGCTCTTGGTTTCATATATTTTCTATAATTTTTATTACAGCTGTAGTAAAACTGAAGTAATATTTGGATTCTCCATGAAATTTCCAATTAATGATATATTTGGTCATCCTGGGAACATAATGGGATTATTTATAGAAAATTACATATTATAAGACATGCAGATAAGTGATACCGATTGTTCGTTTATGATACACATATAACATTTGACACACTATATTAGGAATGTAACTGGAAAATGATTTGAATGTTGGGCTTTTTCAGAATTGTCCCACGACACCAATAGAGGCCATTTTACAAGATGGCGGCGAAACATATTGTTTGTTTTTTTCAAATTTGATGAAAGAATGTTGAAATTGGGTAAATACATAGAACATGCCATTGAAAAATAACTAAGGAAAAACAACTCGTAGTCGTAGGGTCATGTCAAACAAACAGAATGGCACCAATGGCGGCCATTTTGAAAGAAGGCCGTCACACACATAAACCACGTAAATTTAATGATATCTTGTTATTTGATGGGTATACAAGTAGGGCACGCTATTGAGAAATTACGGTTTTATGTGTTATGACAATTCAATGCTGTTTAAAAACAATATAATAGCTGCTCTATTGAAAAAATGCAGATGCTAGCGGCATCGGCGGGGTCGAGCGGGCCAATGGTCGATCGGTATTTAAAATTAGTGACCGCTGATTGGCTACAACTATCCCGCCGGTGACGTCACCATCTGCAAACCTCCGATGGAGCAGATAGTATAAGGATCTGCTACCGCATAGCTACATTAATTGCTATGACATTAAAAACTAGCAATAATACCATTCTTATAATAATACACGTGTTTTTCGTACACATAGAAAAGCAATTGACTAGTTTCTATAACACATTATCTTGTTTATGAATTTTTAATATGAAAACGAAAATGTTCATGTTCCCATTTAAGTTTAAGTAATTTAATTCTCGTTTGTAATAGGCGATAGTCCGGTAATGACTGTCATTTGTGCAAAATTTGTTTTTTTAAAGTTAATCCGTTTGGGACCCACAACATATACACAGAATTAGCTTTTAGCCAGCTAACTATAAGCGCCCCATCCAACCAATCAGATGAAGAAGAAACCCTTGTAGAAATATTTGGTTAGTATATATATATCCAAGTATAACAAGGTGAAGATAAAAATAAAGTTTTATCTGTTACGAAACATCAATAAAATAATGAATTGCATTTAGCAACATTAATGTTGCTATTTGCTCTACTTTCCTACTGTGATTATCTTCATCCTACACTCCATCGCACTTCGTAATTTAATTTGTGGTGTTTTTGATGGCGTTTGATAAGTACCAAGGGGACCAATGGCTTAATATCCCATCCGACAGGACGGTGTAATCCTTGACAGTCATATAGGGGTAACCAGTTGGAAACCTTCTGAGATCTACTAGGAATACGCACTATCAGATCGGGATTGAACTTGAAATAAGTAATCTAATAGTAAAAGGCCAGTTATTTAAGCAAGTTGCAGGTTTCTCTCTCTTATGGTTTCATCAAATCTTGACAAATGGCGAAATGGATGCCGTTGGTGTCACAGTGCAGATGTAACTTGCTGAACACATTAAACACTCTTTATCCAATGACATGCCCCATGTGTGAACCAAATTTAAACATTGTATTGCCCATTTTAGAAGATGTTTTATTGAAACTGAATTAAACTCAGTATAGATGGGTAGAGAGCTAATAGCTGGCTTGCTAAAACTGAGAATGGAAAATGGTAATAGTTAATTCTGTGTTTATGTTTGTGGGTCCCAAACGGATAAACTATGAGAAACCAAATTTTGCATTAATGACAATCGTCTACCGGGCTATCGCCTTTAAAAATTGAGAATTTAATTACATTAACTTAAATGGGAATATAAACATTTCCATTTTCATATTAAAAATTCATTAACAAGATAATGTGTTATAGAAACTAGTCAATTGTAGATGTAGATGTAGATTTATTAGCCTCTTTGAAATTCAGTGGTATACAGGATATACATTGAATATTTGAGTTGTCAATGGGTTACATGTTAGTACTTAGAATTACAGAAATATGTACATCTTAACCTAAAATATGCACTAGGCCTATACAATATATACAAGAATCAATAGATTACTACAATTCAATATATGCAATTCAATATAATATATACAATTTTTCTTGGACAATATCAAATTTTTATAAGCATCCTACAGTTTTGAAGTCTTGTATGGTATAATAACACTCCTTAAGTAGCATACTCTTAAGTTTTGATTTGAACTTCATTACATCTTTTAATTCTTTAACATCTTGTGAAAGTTTATTATAAAGTTCAATTCCACTAGCTTTAAGTCCTTTCTGTCGAATTGTGAGGTTGCATTGTGGTATTCTTAGTTTATTTTATTTCTAGTGTTCTGGGTGTGAATATCAGAATTACATTCAAAGAGTTTTTTATTTTTAGGACAAACATTAGTACTTCATATATATATACACATGGCATAGGTAATATTCCTAGCTTCTTGAAGAGTGGCTTACAACTAGCTCTGAATCCTGACTTTGATACAATTCTAATAGCTTTTTTTGTAGTAGGAAAACAAGTTTCTTGTCTGTAGAGTTCCCCCACAATGCAATTCCATATTACATCAATGATTGAAAGTGAGCAAAGTAAAGAGTTTTCATGGTTTTTCCATCCACCAAGGTACTCATTTTCCTCAACATAAAGCATGCCGAATTCAGTTTTGGGACAAGTTTTCCAATATGTGTTTTCCACTTAAGTGTGCTATCCACATGAAAGCCTAGGAATTCAGTGTCAGTTGTGGGTTGTAATACATTTAGGCCACCATCCTGTATGTTTAAAGTAGGTAAGTCTCTGTTTATGTTATGTATATTATCTGTGTGGAAATAGACCAGTTTTGTTTTCTCTTTATTGAGTGCCAAATCATTTACTTTACACCATTCGTTCTTTTCTGTTATTGCAAAATTTGATTGGTTCAATAGTTCAATTGCTTTTCAATGTGTACGAAAAACACGTGTAGCCTATTGTTAAAAGAATAATATTATTGCTAGTTTTTAATGTCATGGCAATAAATGTAGATATGCGGTAGCAGATCCATATAGGCCCCACTACATTGTTTTTAAAAAGTATTCAATTGATATAACACACGTAATTTCTCAATAGCGTGCCCTACTTGTATACCATCAAATAACAAGAGGATATCATTAAATTTACGTGGTTTATGTGTGTGACGGCCTTCTTTCAAAATGGCCGCCATTGGTGCCATTCTGTTTGTTTGACATGACCCTATACGAGTTGTTTTTCCTTAGTTATTTTTCAATGGCATGTTCTATGTATTTACCCAATTTCAACATTCTTTCATCAAATTTGAAAAAAACAAACAATATGTTTCGCCGCCATCTTGTAAAATGGCCTCTATTGGTGTCGTGGGACAATTATGAAAAAGCCCAACATTCAAATCATTTTCCAGTTACATTCCTAATATAGTGTGTCAAATGTTATATGTGTATCATAAACGAACAATCGGTATCACTTATCTGCATGTCTTATAATATGTAATTTTCTATAAATAATCCCATTATGTTCTCAGGATGACCAAATATATCATTAATTGGAAATTTCATGGAGAATCCAAATATTACTTCAGTTTTACTACAGCTGTAATAAAAATTATAGAAAATATATGAAACCAAGAGCGTGTTCTATATGCATGTGCCTAAAAGAAGATGGCGTCGTAAAAACTTAGGCCCGGAACGACAGATGTCTACCCAAGATTTTTTATATCCTTAAAATACACCCTAACAGGATTAGAAGATAAAATCCATCCAGGTCGAAATTCCTACGGGTCTTATGGGTAGGG
The DNA here is from genome assembly GCA_024449915.1 of Sweltsa coloradensis. NCBI lineage: Eukaryota > Metazoa > Arthropoda > Insecta > Plecoptera > Chloroperlidae > Sweltsa > Sweltsa coloradensis. The sequence goes on along the minus strand of JAMZAV010000902.1, from coordinate 126,491 downwards.
ACTGCACTATAATGTGCAAATCACAGGATATTAATGAGAATCATTATACGCACATGTTTAGTTTTGTAATTATTTTAGTTTAAAAAGCCCATTATATACAAATTCTGTTATAGCCATCTTGTTGCCAATATGCTGACACACATTAGTGATTTTTTCCAAAACCATCGGATTTATATTGTACACTTGAGATGTCCGTAAATTAAGGCGTAGATAGGAAAAAGTGGGTTCACGAGGTCTATTTCGACCTATAACAGACTATTCCATTGTTGTATTTTTATGTAAATTGCATTTGTATTGTTGAAAATTTTCTTCTGAATTGAATACAAGTAAAATCAAGTGTCTGCAATTATTTTTCTGACATTTATTTTGGTTTTAGTAAGTCAATGTGCGGCGTTAGAAATGAAGCGTCGGCCATCTTTGAAGCGTCGTGACGTATTGTTAGCAGTGAAATTTTTTCTTCAGTTAAACAACAATACATGCTCCATGATGTGTATAACCAAATTGTATGGGTTAGCCCTTGCCCCCCAAGTTGAGCCCAACTTTCGACCGAGATGAACGACTAATATAAGTGTTAAACGTTACAGATGCTAAATCAGAAAGTTCACGATACTTAAAAATTCCGCAAAAAACTTTTTTATTTCTTAAATCTAGGCGTAACCAAAATTATTAGTGATACATTTTTAATCTAGAATAGTTCGAATGCACTTCTACGTTATATTCATTTCAACTGTAAAATAAAATTCTCATGAGGTTTTAAATTTTCTATAAACACATATTTTAGATTTCAAAACTCCCCAAAATATTAAATTTGAGAATAAAAGAGATAAATTAATGTTTTTTTTGAAAATGCTCTCATATTTTTATAAGTTGGAAGTTAATCTTTAAAATATTGAATTTTTGAATTTAAATTGTGTCGAAACGATGTTCCATTAATTTTGTTTTAGTTTGTGTTTCAATTGTTCAAGAACAGTGTCATTAGAGGCTTACACAGGTTCACATAATACTTTCGGAAATAATGATGTGGCATCTGTGGTCTGTTTGAACACAGATCGTTTGCTAGAAACGTATTTTACTCTCCACATAGTCTAAATTGTACATTGAAGATACTAAACGATTTAAATTCAAATAATGACCGAACACACTAGTATTATTCCGAAATATAGGGCAAGGCAGATATGAATTAAAACTTTTGATCTTGTTTATTATTTTATCAAATAAGCATTCGTGAGTAAACTAAGGTTAAACTAATTATGATATGTGACGAGAGATGTTGTGCAGAGGATCCAGCCAAGGAGTTAACACATGCTGCTCACATCTTACTTCGAATGCACATTTCATCGCCGTCTTCAAAGCAGAGCCATTACACGCTCCCAGATCGAATTAGCTCTCCTCAAATGAAGCAACGTAATGACGGCGCTGAATTATTTCCCCGCAAATCTCCGACTAAACTCGCGAGTCGTGCAAGAAAGTTGAGAGGTGTTCGCGTTCGTCTTAAGTCGAGCCGTGTAGCCTTGTAGCCTTGTAGCCTTGTAGCCTTGTAGCCTTGTAGCCTTGTAGTCTTGTAGCCTTGTAGCCTTGTAGCCTTGTAGCCTTGTATCCTTGTAGCCTTCTAGCCTTGCAGCCTTGTAGCCTTGTATCCTTGTAGCCTTGTAGCCGTGCAGACTCGCGTCTTGTCTGAGACTATGAGGGAGTCAATCTCCGGAGCTAACACGCGTTCAGCTCTCAACTCTTCGGGGGTGTTATCTAGTTCTCTCTCTCTCTCGTTCCATTCCAATCAGCTTTTGCACACCCTCGCACTTTTTAACTCAGAATAATTATATAAATAACAATTATTTGACTCTTCTTCCTCAATTTCATTAAGAGGGACTAGGAAACATTTGGAAGTTGGCAAATAGCTATTCGCTCGGCCAAGATGCATCCGACGTATATAAAACTTAACATTGATGGCAATTAAGCATACATGGACAAATAAAATGAGAATTTAAGACTTTATTAAGAAAGTCCAAAAGCCTGAAAATCAATTTAATTTCTTTAAACTACTTAAAAATAGTTACTTGAATAGTGTTACTGTAGAGCCCTATTTGTCCTCATCCTTGACAACTACCCAAAATTGTAAACAGATGATATGTCAACGGCCGAAAGAACGAGAATTTGCTTAAAATGCATGTCCTATAACCTCTTAATCAGGAAACACTCCCGTAGGTGTAATTGATTTTATGGAAATCAATTGAGAAATTAAAAAATCCATCTCAGCGCGGCATCTATTCCAATCTATTCAGATCGACAATGGACCAAGAATTCAGATGTAATGAAGCTAACCGTCTCCATAGCTTAGGGGTAAAACACTCGACAGGCAATTGGGAGATGGCTTTTTATTTATGAAATTATTTCCATAATATTATTTGACTGTTTTGTCGCGATTGCCCCCAATATTCCATTTTCAACACGCGTCCCCACTCTTATTTCCTATTGCTCTTACATTCGTTAACACAATATTTCTCCAACGAAAGCTAACACGAGTTGGTACTAACACCACCCATACCATTTATCTCTTTGTCTTTCCCTCTTATTATCTTATAACACCTGCCGTTTAATTTATAACAAAGCTTCGTTAAATTTTCTGTCCTGTTTGCTTATTTATTTTGACTTAACCTTCGTCCTTTATGAACATTCCTACTGTTCCCTTTCTAACAAAACTCACCATACTCTCCGTTTCCCTATTGCCCCTGCCTCAATCTCTCTCTCTCTAAAACATAAATCCTCTCTACCTCTCTCTTTCACACCCTCTTTATCTTTACCTCTCTATCGCTCTCCTACTTTTTGTCTCCTATTCTCTATTCCTTCTCTCCCTTCCTCCGACAGAGCCCTTTCTTCAAACTTTCAGCCTCGTCCCCCCATCACGGCACCTCTCATTATTACCCTTTATAACTAGCTTTAAACCACTCTCTTTCACTCGCTCTCCCTCCATCTCTTTTCTTTTTATTTCTCTATTACTCTCTTTTACTTTCTATATCCCTCTCTCTCTCTCGCTAGTACTCTCCCCCATCAACCTCTCCTTCACTGACTCTCTCATACTCTATCCATCAATATCTTTATCTTTATTTCCTCTCCAACTCTTTCCTCCCACTCTTCAACACCCTCTCTTGACATGCTCTCCCTCCATTTCTCTTTTTTCTTTCTCTGTTGTTCTTTTTATTATTCTCTCACCTCTCTTTTATTCTCTCCATTAATCTATTCATATTTAACTCTCTATCGCTCTCTTACTTTTTTTCTCCAATTCTCTTCTCCACGTCTCCACCTACTGTCCCTCTCGCTCTACCCCTCTCCTTTTCTTTAACATTTAATCCTTCACATGTTCTTGCTCCATTTTTCATTCTTTCTATCTCTCTCACTCCTTTTCCCTCTCTCTTTAACACCCTATCCTCACTAACTCTCTCCCTCCCACAGTGCCCCACCTTCAAACTTCCAGTTTTCTCCTCCCTGTCCTCCCCTTTCCCTTTCCCTCTCACTCTCCCCCTTTCCCTCTCTCTTCAACACCCTGTCCTCATTGACTCTCTCCTTCTCTCTTTAACACCCTGTCCTCACTGACTACCTCCCTCTCACAGTTCCCCACCTTTAAACTTCCAGTCTTCTCCTCCCTCTCCTCACTCTTGGCTCATCAAAGAACCCCCTAATATCGGATACACCCCACTTCTCAATCACAAGGTAAGATTGCCACTTAAATTTAACAACTCCGATAGGCTAAACGAGCCCATGAACACCAACCAATACAACCTGCTCTGGGTAAAGAATGGGGCCCGGAATTGAAGATGAAGCTGATATGATAATGTTGGCAAACTTTGAGACGAGACAATTATGAAATACAGCGTGGAGAGGAGAATACGATACCGTACAAGAGTCTTTGATCCGAGATAACATTTTATAACTTATCGCGAACGATGTCGAAAATAGAAGACAAAAGGAGTTTCATATTTTTCTTTGATGTTTCATCCTTTATGCATTAAATAATGACTTGGTTCGATTATATTTATTGTAATTCAATTATTCAGCTAGGACAGAGAGAGCTCTTTAATTGGCCGATGTGTAAGTTGATTTATGAATACGATTTTGGATTTTTTGTGAACGACAGTAAGATTCGTCAATTATTTACACTGGAAGCTGAAAGATTTTTCCGGGAAATAAAATTAAGAATTCGCGACAATTAATTTTCATTTAAAAGCGATTTAGAAAACTCAACTTAACCGTTTAATGTTATTTTTCTATTTTGAAACCGACAGATGAAGAAGAGCGGTTAAGCGTGTTTCTTATGATGTCTCGGGTTCGATACCTTGCCTTCGGCAATCCTGACCGCAAGTTTAACCTTGGTTTTCTTCAGTCGTTAATGCGAATAAACGGGAATGTGTCCTCTTAAGATGGAATAAGATAATTTGACATTGGTTCGTCTAGACAGCACAACTGTGTGTGACTGTGAAACTTCGCATTGTTGTTCCAAAAAGCATATTACGTTGATAGCTATACAATAGTATATTTTGTTTTTAATCGTCCAGAAACAATTGCACAAAATTGTTAATTTTGGACCTTACCATTCTTATTTTCAAAATGATCAAAATAACATAAGAAAAATATTGCTTTGAATAATGTACTGCTAACTGGCGTCATGTACTTTTGTCTGTCGGTGACTACTTCATGTGTGATTTCACAAGTAAATGTGGCTGGCAGCCGGAGGACGCATTTAAAAACTTAAGGTTCATATAATTGAACTTTCTTGATTTCTGACGAGTTTTTATTTACAGTGAAACTGATGAAACACTTCAAACAATGGTATGTTATCACGATGACGTATTTCCACTCCCCTTTAGTTGTTTTTTTCAAACGTCATACGTGTTCGCATGGTCCGAGCATAATCTAATGAACTTCCACAACAGCGACCTGAGTTTTACTATCTGCGTTGCTAAATTGACAACTAACTCTGCTGCAGCTGAGCTTCTGGGCGACTCAGACCGAAGACTGATGATGGTTCTAGGTTGTTGTGATGAGATGAATTGAAACGTGATGTGATTAATATCAAACGCTCGTCTGAATGTAATATAGCGGGGGAGGTGACGAGAGTATCTTTTTCTGTGGGGATCAGGAAAAGTGGGGAGTGCGAGAGAGAGAGAGAGAGAGAGATAGATAGAGAGAGAAATTGGAATGGGAACAGAGTCGAATAATGAAGTTTTTGGTGAATAGGACGGTAGGACCCTAGTGTGATTTTTTTTAGGCACAAAATTGGTGAATGCAATCTTAACTAAAAGTTTTTTTCAAGGTTTTCTTCAGTTTTTGTGGCGGATGTAAGGGTAACCGTCGTACATTTCCTTTACAAATTGTCCAAATTCCAAAATTTCTAGCGAAACACCTGAACATTTATTTAAGAAAAGTGCATTATTACATGTAACAATCAAGGTATAATTTCAAAAAGTATAAATATTATATAAATTATTATAACAATAATATATCACTGCCTATTGAATTTATATTTAAGAGAATCTGTGACTTCCAAAAAAAAATTCTAGTCCACATCTCAGTTAGCATAATATATAATTTTCTATTTTTCTAAAAATACGTTTGTTTTTTAGACTTAAGGAGAAGCAGCATTATACCTTTCATATCAATTTCTTCAAGGTCTAAATCTGAACAACATTTAAAAAAAAACATCTTTCTTTTTATATCAAAGCCAACACAAAGCTTCATCATTTACTTTGTTGAGAAAGCCTAGGGGTTTCCTTTCCCCGCTTTTAAACAGCCAGATTTGTTTCTCTACCTTTCTCCTAACAAAAAAAACATTTCTATTTTTTGTAAACTCTTTTTTCTTTAAGATCTAATCCTTCTTACTTTTAATTATCGTTTTTGCGCTCACGCCGTGTCGCCGCGTAGCCCCCGGTGTCTTGGGAACCCCCGCGGGCGGGAGGGGAGGGTAGGGAGGGGAGGGGATTCCCCGGAGAACAAACGGCGGCCATTCCGTGAAACAAGTCGTCCATCTTGTATTGTGACGTGGCGTCCTCGCCATGCGTGACTCCAAGACGTGTCAAGCAGGGCGACACTTTTAATCTATCTCTGCGTTCGCATCTACATCTGAAGCGAGACTCGAATGTTGAGCTCTAAGATGTTTTATTTCAATCAATAGCCTTAAAGGAGATAGGAGGTGTGAGATTTAAATGTTTAATAATATTATAGTGCCTTAACACACAAAACAAACATTACCGATTTCGTGCTTAGCAACAACTTCACAATGCTGCATCACAGGTCGTCAGTTTCAGTTTCGTTTTACTCCAAGGTCGATTATTGTATAAAGTGAAAAAAACTGTGGTTTGTCAGTAATTTTGGGGTCTTTTATTCAAACACAGAAAGACTTTTTAATTTGAAATCATTCACGTTTACCGTCATATATTAAATTGTGAATTATAAAGTTAATTCATTTCCAAAATGTTTTCATTTCCAAATTCATTTTATCCATTTACAACGATGATATTTTACATCTCTATTTTTTTAAATCTAGAAGTGAACTTTTGACCAAGAAAACTTATCGGTAATCCTTTTTCCTTGCCTGACATACTCACAGTGAATATGAGTTAAGGTTTGCCAATAATGCAATCAACACATCTTTGTTAACGTTATTTTTTCTCTGTTTTTTTACGTTATTATTTCTCTGTTTAAAAAAAATATTTTTACTAGTAAGACTTTCGGTAATCTGTTTGACAGCGCGAGTTCGCAAAAATGAAACACATTTATCCCAAATTCATTCTTTACCATTAGTAGCAGTGGTACATTGCTGTTTTAATATCCTTAAGGGGATGAATAGGATTTAAAATTACTTTCCATTATAAAGTATAAAACTCTTTGAAGGTTTTGTTATTTCACGAACCACCACCTCTCTTCTGTTGTATTAACAAAGCTTTTTTAAAGCAGGTAGAAATTTTAAAAATAATTTTGTAACATCGTTTGTCAAACTTCCAATGTTTCGTTTTGTAGATCTAGAGGTTAAATTAATGAACGGTTCGGATGGTTAATAAATTTCTTGGTTATAATAAACCAGAAACTTCTTTTATGTGTTGAAGACTGACCATAGTTAATAAAATATTTTGTAATTTTGTAATTTTTAATTATATTTAATAGAAACGCTTAAATTATTGTACACGTCGATTCGGTGGAAGAGTTCTATTCTACAACAAATGTGACAAAAGAACAGTAGACAATAGAACTCTTCACAGATTAACAGTTTAAACATTTCCTTCTGTATCTTTCTATCTGGTACGGATTAGCTCTTCTCCCATTCTAGCATTATAATTTTTATTTCCTTCCAGCGTGTCTCCCATTTAAACACTCTCTATTCAAAACATGGTACAGATATTTTTGTATCGTCCTCTAAACGATTTTTTTAAAATCCAATGAAAATGGCTGCAATCTTAGCTAAATCAATTATAGACTTTGAAATAACATATTTTTTCTATTTTTTTTTGGGGGGGGGGGACTCGGCGTGACGTCCCTGTTGGCCATTATATGCAAAATTAAAAAATCGTAGTCGAACGATATTTCAGAAGATCGTCTTTCTTTATAAGGAAGTGGAAGGCAATGATGTGTAGAAACAATATTTAAAACTAGGAAAACGCTTAAGTCCCGCCGCGTTGTTGGATGAGCGTATATGGTGCATTGAGCCGCCATGTGTTACGCGGATTTTCTGTTGTTCTGTGAAAAAATCATTTACTTAATCGAAGATTTTTTTAAATTAAATAAAATTAAATAAAAAATTAACTGAATTTTTATAATTAAATTAAATTAAATAATAAATTAACTTCATTTTTTTAATTAATCGTAATTTTTAAAAAGAAAAAAATCGTAAAATTGCAATTTTCACAAGAAATTATTATTCGATTGCACTCAAATTAACACGAATATATTAATTCATGAAATAAGGTTCCGTGAAAAAATCATTACAATAGGATGAAGCATGTAGGTGTTATGAGTCAAAGAATTGTTTTAAAAAAGAAAAAACCCGTAAAATTTCGATTTTCATGAGAAATAATTTTTCGATTACGCTCAAATTTCACACGAATATCTTAATTTATAAAATTAAGGTTCTGTAAACAAAATCATTACAATCGGATAAAGCATGTAGGTTTTATAAGTCGAAGAAATTTCAAATAAATTGAATAAAAATCGTAAAATTGCGATTTTCACGAGAAATAATTTTTCGATTGTACTCAATACCGTGGCAGTTCTAAGTTCAAAGATTTAAAAGGTCTCCATAAAATTTCATCGCAATCGGAGTATCGGTTTAGCCGGAATCGTGCTAACAAACAGACAAAAATACAAAAAAAAGAAAAAAAAACATTCCGGATTTTTTTCTCCAGTGTAGTAGAATGGAATCTTTGCTTCGCTCGCTACTGTCATCCAAAAATCGTCGCTCTAAATAAGTGTAGCACCAAGCTCAGTCTTGACACTTTTGTCCTACAAATTGCATATAATATAATAGCCGACAGGGACGTTACGTCCCACCCCAAAAGAATAAAACATAAATTTTCCTGTTATATTTAAGACTCTTTTTTATTTAGCTAATGTTTTAATCATCTTCTTTGACTTAAAATATCGGTAAGAGGGCGATTCATATGAATAAAGTACTCATGTCGAGAATATGTGAAAACTTCAACATCATTTGTTATGAGTTTTCACTAATAATTTTTATTTAAGTAATTGTGTTGAATTTTGTTTTTATTTATCACTATTTCCACGCATCAGAGATCACATAGACCTAGGCGTGTACACTAATGTAGTTTGGATGTAAAACCAGTTGTTTTGTTTGTCATCAATTACCACGAACAATATTATGACATGAAACTGTTATCATGGCTAGTTTGGTTTCCACAAAATCAACAAATAACACAGTACAATGTGATGAGAGAACCATTACCTATGTTTGTTGTTTTATATGTTGATATTTGTGACTGTTAATTCCTGTTTTAATGCATTGGTCTCCGTTCAAATACTGCAATCATCATCTTTAGAAACCGACTGGGACACAAGTACTATTGAACAGATGCTCTTTATCTCACAATCTCGCATTCATGTTTACTTATCTTGGTAAAAATATTAAATGTAAAGACACAAAAATAATTTGATATAAATATTAATAACAGAGATGTATAAACGTAACAATGTGATTTTAAAGCTCAACTGGCAACGAACAACGTATCATAATATCATTACAATGCATGTTTGTTATAATTCAGAATTATGTGAGAATCCATATCGTTTACAAACTTCACATGAACTTTGCTTGGACAGATGCGGAACGTTGACTTATTTAAACAGAATGATAAGAGAATGGAACGAACTGTCAGAAGTAATAGTAAGTGCCGGAAGTGTAGTGTCGTTCCGAGGTTAGGTAAAGAAAAAGAAGAGAAGTGAGTTGTTTAATTATTTTCATTTGTTGTAGTCATGTTTGCTAGGCGTAATGTATCTTTCTATGAAATAATCAACTTGAAGCAAATAACACAACTGTAAATAAATTAAAATTCAATTCAATTTAGCTATAAACCTCAATCAAGTTCAATGCAGTGTGAAACATGTTTCGATCGTAGCCTAAATCTATAGACATCTATATAATGGCTAGACCAGCAGTCGGTGGTCCACTTCCGGTACAATTAGAAGCCATCTTAAAATGACAGTTACATGTTAATCAAATGGGAGCGATTTGGCCAAATAGTTCTCAAGATTGCCGCCAGGTGACAGGTAAGCATACTAGCCTTTAACACCAAATGATTACTAAATTCCCTTATGCAATCACTTGATTGTTTCTTTTGTTTAATACCATGCTGCAAAGCTAAAACCATATCAAACAATCCAGTAAAATACTTTATTGCATTAAAAAAGCAAAATTAAAACACCAAATCGCATCTTGAAATGGGCCGGTTGAGTCTTCAATTTGCTACGCTCGCGCCTGTGCGGAGGTATAGGAAGACTTAATCTAGCCTACTATAGGGGTTTAATATCAATGCCTAAATCTATCAACAATTTTTGCGTTTTCCTAAATATGTACCACACTAAAAATTATCTTGTAACCGAGTTAGTGAAGAAGAAATTCACAATAATGTGTATATATTTATTTAGTTATGGCTTTACGAATGAATTTGGTAATCGATAAATTGGTTTGATCTCAAGTTTTAACAAAAACATTTGCCCAACAACATTTTTATTTGAAATACAATTTTCATTTTAAACGTTGTGGAAAATGCATACACAATCCCTGTCAGGTCTCAAGTCGCCTGAAATATCCAGAATAACTTTGAGCCGTGTTGAAGTTCGAACCCTTAAGGACTTGACATAGGCTGGGCATAAAGACCCACGTCATCTTTTATCAAGGATGGTTGCATATTTTAGAGAGATGACATATTTACATAATACCCGAAAACGAAACACGTTTGCATAAATCTATCGAAAGTGTCTGAGCGAGAAAGTGAACAACGTAAGTAAATGTTTCATTTGTTGTGATCATAAATTAGTTTCTTTTTTAGCCAGCGGTTTAGCCAAGGTCGTTTAGCCGGTTCCCACTCGAACACTGAAGTTAAGCAATCTCGGGCGTGGTCAGGGGTAGAGTGGGTGACCGCTCTGCTCTGAGACACACGTATACCGCTGGTTAGAGTAGATGGAGGGTTCGGCAGCTAGTGTAACGGCTTCGTTCTCCTCGACGTCTGCTCTGCAGTCCGGGTAAGTGGAGGAAACCTTTAGAAAAATATTTGCTAGCGTCGTCGCCATTTCTTCTTCTTGTTTTTGTCGAATGTTATGACCAGGATAAACAATAAAATAAATAAATAAATGTGAAGAGGTGGCTGTAGTTCGAAATGACAGTTCAAAGTGCATTATATAGATTTTGGGCCCCGCATGTTAATCGAGATTACCTGTGGATGACACAGAATCATCAAAACTCATGATTACTTTATTTTAGCAGAATGGTAAAATAAAAATATATATTTTCTCTACTTTTATCAAGACGACTGTGTTTTTAGTATTCTTAGATGTCTGTTTGCGTAGTTTTACTCTCAGAATACATCAGTCGATGTTTTTTCAGTTTATTTATCTTCATATTATTTCGTTTTGATAAAGTCAAGTTTCACGGAATGATATTGCTTCTCCGCTAGGAGAAGTGTTCTTAAAGACTAACTATTTCCTAGTTATGGAAAAAAAATATAATAAGAGGTAAAAGTATGATTTAAAGCAAACCTTACATTCGTTTCTAGTGGGAATTGCAATAGTATTTTAAATCAGTTTTTTGTTTTCTTTTTCATTATTTATATTTAAAATAAATATATTTTATTGTGCTACTTGAATGTATTTTTAAGTCTTTTAGTCTCTTTATAAATTGTTTAAATATATTATTTCAAAATGTGCTTAACTAATGTTCCTTGATTTTTCTGTATTTGACCATTGATAATCATTGTTCTCATGGCGATGATGACGTCGCCAACTTGGTTGGCTCGGTCACCTTTAAATTATTATTTATTTATTTATTTATTTATTAAAATTAATTTAGTAAATAACATGTTAATTGCGACAGACAGTTTGACCGAGAGCAGTTTCCCGGCGGTGTTTCGTACTGTTATATATAAAATGCTACAATATCCTAAGAAGTATCAATATAAATTATTGTAATAGTAACAAACACACATGTTTTATAAGCTGTTTTACATTTAGATAACGACGAAGAAAAGCATTTAAAGTTAAAGAAATAATATTGATTTGTTGATAACGAGTTGATTCAAGAATACATATAAAGGATTAAAATACAATATAGAAAATAATGATCAATAACTACCTAGGTCGAGATAAGTACGAGGTATCATTTAATAGGCTGAGCAGATTGTATATCCAGCTCTTTAAAAGTACAAGTTCCAATTGGAACTGTATCCATTTAGGTTAGCAGGCGCGAAACGGCGTTAATATTACTACATAATCTAGTAATAAGTAATAAACACAATATTATCCTAAAGAATTGTCGACTATCACGGTAGGATTACTCAATATAACACAATGTGTATGAAATAGCCTATTAAGATGAGTGGAGCATTATGATACTCGTTTTGATATCAGGTTATTAATGATACCTTCTTTATATTGTTCCACACTGGCAATCAGTTCTGTCACTTAGTGTGTACACTCTAAACAAAAATTTATTTTTTGTATTTTTTATCTAGTCACCGCATCTAGCTAGAATATTCCAACGGAATACACTCTGACTTGCAGAGTAAAGTCATCTTCTCTCTGCATAATGTATCCAAGTCCAAATGGGCGTATTCGTCGGGTGTCTCGGATGTGGACAGAATGATCACGACACTGATCCTCGCACTGTTTTGCAACTGTGAAAAACCTATGAGTAATTGTGTGTGACTTTTTGCATACGACCATTTAAAATCTCCGTAAGCCGTGCTTAGTCTCAAGAACGGGTGATAACCAACGAACGAACGAGTGACTATGTATCTTTCAGTCTAGTTGTGAGATTTGGATGTGGAAATACCCGACAAGATGGATTAGTTGAAAAACAATACACCAGAGGCGGCGTAGGCGACGATTAGATGTTTGGAGACAGCTAAACTAGAGGGAAAAAACTAGCGGCACATAATGAGAAAAGGTAGAGGAAGAAGAGAATGGGATCGAGATAATTAATGGTTGGAAAGTTGGTATGAGAAACTCGCAGACAAAGAAATAGATGAAAGTAAACAAGAAATGTGAGTTAAAGTATTTTGTAGACGACAAGGCAGATACCATTACAGAAGTGATAATTCTAGAAGGAAACACTGTCTTTGTATTGAGTTTCTGTTGATCGTGTCATTATGTGAGCGATAGAGTTACACTGATAGGGCGGTATCCGTTCTATTACGGTCATTGACAATCCAGACTAAAGATTTGTTAAAGTTAATGTTTTATTTGGATTAATTAAATAAAACATTAACTTACCACATAACAACTATTTCTTGATTTGGTTAGTCGGGAAACACTCCCGTAGGTGTAATTATTATTATTTCTACTACTCAGAAATTATTATTATTTTTATTTTTTTTAATTTGGGCGGACTTTTTTGATTTCTGAATTGTAGTAAATAATAACATTACAACTAGTTTCGAAGAGTGTGGCTTAAATAAGGATGTTTTGATTAACATATTTAATTGCTTGTCAAATTGTATTGATAATAGATTAACTCTTAGATTTTCTCTCCCAAACATTAATCATTAAGTCCGGATAGTTATCTAAAGACGAAAAAGTGGCGTCTGGCAGTTTTGCACAAATCTCTATAAAAGTGTTCCTTCTGATTTATATTTTTCATATAAAATCTAATTTAATAAATTAAAAAATACAAAAATAACGTCTCAAACAATCATTATAATGCGATTCAACTTTATAAATCAATAATTAATTAACACGAAATCATTGAAACGTTGTCAAGATGTGTAATATTGACATCGCCCCAAGAACATATTTTTAATTATCGCCTTCAATATTAAACAAGAAAGATATGAGCATTATACAAATAAATGAACCATTCATATTGCGCCGATGACTTTGACGTGCGAACAATGACCATCTAGAGCCCCGTATATTTTAAATAGGAGAATAGAAGACGTCGACCTAACTGGATGGGAACGATCCACTACTGGCAACGACAGATCGTACAAGATATTCGAAACAAGTTTCAATTTAATCTTCGATTCGTTGCTTGGACGGCTCCAAAGTAAATGTTTACGTAAATCATATCCAAGAATTGTTGGATTAAATTAAGTCCATATTTTAAGTTCAAAATCTTGTGCCTGAATGAGATTGGAACTTGCAAACTCTCCTCACTATAACCAAGGAAATGAATTATATAAACCAAACCTTATGTTCGTCTTTAACGCTCGGCTTCATCCTGTACGCTTCATCGGATATCAAAACCAAGCAATCCTCAATGTATGGACAAATATCTTTCGATGTTTTTATAAGAATCTGATTTGAAGATGATGAATTTCATTAGAATTTTGTTTCTAACTTTGGTGCTTTCTATAAATCAGAAAGACATATTGCTCGATATTCCATAGACGATGTTTTTCATCTGGACGACAGAATAATATACTACATCTAAGATTGGAGACCTTGGTTAAGAAACGTATTGTTATTTTACATCGTTCGTGGTTCTGATTGAATAGCTGAATTGTTGTTATAGTTCTGGACGGCGAAACGAAATATACATATTTTCAATGAAGATTTTACGAACGAAAATACAGAAAATGAACCGGACTCGGTTGAAAAGTTTTGAATGAAACTAGAGAAGGAATTGTATTGAATGGAATATATGCGAATAATAACGTTCACTATAACTAGACAGTTTACATCGGGTCAGCGGAAATTCTAGATATAAATGATGAAAAGCAAAACAGAGAACACAATAAAAAGGGAGAGAGACTTCCTCTACGCATTGTAAAGAAGGTTCAAAGAAGAACGTAAATAATGATATCGGAATATAAAATGGAGGTAGACATTTAGAGATTAGTATTTAAAACAGACGTAAAATAAAAGAACAAAGAGTTTTGACGGTGAAACAGAAGAATAATGAATAGGGTGAGTTTTTCACGGGGGAGCCCACAGTTCACGCACGAAGAAAATCACATGAAAGAAAAAATTGTAGATAATTAAAAACTGGGTTGAAAAAATAAAACTTTCTTTGTGTTGATAAAGTCCGGGTCAATTCACATGAGTAGTCTTTGATGTGAAGTGTTGGTGTCTATTTCCACGATCGCTATTTTCACAATGTTGTATAATTTATTCGCGCGCACCAAAAACTCCCTCTCCGTTCTTTAGTAACAGAAAACGGCACAAACATTTCTAGGACAAAGACGAATAACTATCCACATAATCCCCGAATTCTTCACCGCAAAAGCACTCAACGCATCTAAATGTAACCAACGACCTCCAAGCTCTCTGGAATGGCCACGATATTTCATATACACACCCAAAAACAAAGTCAGGTAGAAGGGTAGACAGTTTGAAAAATATTAAACACACATCATGTAAACGAATGAAGTAAAATGACGGTTAAACAAAACACGGCTGGCCAATCAGGAGTCGGGACGAGCTCCAGGGTTTCCCAGCCGAGCGCGGGAACCGGTTTGAGCGCTGCGAGCGGGAGAGACCGCAACTATGCGCTGTCGAGAGCGAGAAGGGATTCACGGACGGAGTGGGCGAACATTCTTGCTGAAACAACAAGAAAAAGGGGCAGCCTTGCGTGTTTGTGAAGTTTGATTTGATTGACGGTGAGTGGGAACCGATTTAATGGGGGCAAATACAACGGGAAGCTGAGAGCGTGATCTCGTGCACAAACCTCGATGCGAGATATTATTATTTGAAAGTCGGCGTTCATTAAGCGAGTTCTATATCTTGATAAACGTTGAGCAAAACCACAACATATTTTCAATTTCATGCATATTTTCAAAAAAATTCTTTTAACTAGGAAAACGCTTAAGTCCCGCCGCGTTGTTGGATGAGCGTAATTGGTGTATTGAGCTTCCATGTGTTATGCGGATTTTCTGTTGTTCTGTGAAAAAATCATTAGTGTTGAAGATGTTTTTAAAATTAATTTAAATTAAATTTTTAATAAACTTAAATTTTTAATTTTTTTAGTTAATCGAAATTTTAAAAAAGAAAAATAACATAAATTGCGATTTTCATCAGAAATAATTATTTGATTGCGCTCAAATTTCACACGAATATATTAATTCATAAAATTAAGGTTCTGTGAAAAAATCATTACAATCGGATAAAGCATGTAGGTGTTATAAGTCAAAGAATTGTTTTAAAAAAGAAAAACCCCGTAAAATTTCGATTTTCATGAGAAATCATTTTTCGATTGCGCTCAAATTTCTCACGAATATCTTAATTCATAAAATTATGGTTCTGTGAAAAAATCATAACAATCGGATAAAGCATGTAGGTGTTATAAGTAGAAGAAATATTTCAAAAATCGAAAAAAATCGTAAAATTGCGATTTTAATGAGAAATAATTTTTCGATTGCGCTCAAAAACGTGGCAGTTCTAAGTTCAGAGATTTCGAAGGACTCCATAAAATTTCATCGCAATTGGAGTATCGGTTTAGCCGGAATCGTGCGGACAAACACACAAAAATACAAAAAAAAAAGAAAAAAAACATTCCGGATTTTTTTCTCCAGTGTAGTGAAATGGAATCTTCGCTTCGCTCGCTACGCTCATCCAATTAGTTATTCTCGGATGTGCAAATGCTTTGGATAAGATCTAACACTCTCTGCAAAGTGTTTACTTGACAGATGAAAGGTGAGGTAAAAAAAAACAAACCAAAAAACAAATAAAAACATGGTTAATGAAGTTTTACTAGGAAAACGCTTAAGTCCCGCCGCGTTGTTGGATGAGCGTAATTGGTGTATTGAGCTGCCATGTGTTATGCGGATTTTCTGTTGTTCTGTGAAAAAATCATTACTAAGTTGAAGATTTTTTAAAAATTAATTTAAATTAAATAAAAAATAAACTTTAAATTTTTAATTTTTTTAGTTAATCGTAATTTAAAAAAAGAAAAAAATCGTAAAATTGCGATTTTCATAAGAAATTTGATTGCTCTTAAATTTCACACGAATATATTAATTCATAAAATCAAGGTTCTGTGAAAAAATCATTACAATCGGATAAAGCATGTAGGTGTTATTATAAGTCAAAGAATTGTTTTAAAAAAGAAAAAAAACGATAAATTTCTATTTTTATGAGAAATAATTTTTCGATTGCGCTCAAATTTCACACGAATATCTTAATTCATAAAATTATGGTTCTGTGAAAAAATCATAACAATCGGATAAAGCATGTAGGTGTTATAAGTAGAATAAATTTTTCAAAAATCGAAAAAAATCGTAAAATTGCGATTTTAATGAGAAATAAATTTTCGATTGCGCTCAAATACGTGGCAGTTCTAATTTCAGAGATTTCAAAGGCCTCCATAAAATTTCATCGCAATTAGAGTATCGGTTTAGCCGAAATCGTGCGGACAAACACACAAAAATACAAAAAAAAAACATTCCGGATTTTTTTCTTCAGTGTAGTGAAATGGAATCTTCGCTTCGCTCGCTACGCTCGCTACGCTCATCCAAAAATGTTTCAAACATATATGATACCACATACGTGAGAGAAAGTTTCTGAGTAATGCAATGAGGTGTAATAAAACATGACAATATTTAGTTTGCTGGGTTCTGTACAGCATTCCTCAGTGACAAAGCTTATGATCTGCGCCCCAACAGTATGAGTCACCGCGGACGGCTCAACATAATTTTGTTAATGTCACTCACACAATACATAATGACACTTGACGTAATGGATTTTCATTTAAGTTTAAAAATTTTAAATTAAATTTAAACAATTCCACCGATGAGAGTTTTTACTGAACAACCACCAATCGAAACAAATATAAAACATTGATTTCAACTCGTTTTATGAATATTTCATATGTAAATTTATTATTGGACAAATCGCAGTTAAAGATATTTATTCTATATATTTTGTTATGTTTATTTGTTTGTTATTACTTTTATTTTTTTAAATCACGCAATGATTTGTCTTTTTCTCTGCAGCCGCTATAAATGATTACTACCATTATAAATGCCTGCAAACGAAATATTGTGTATTTTTTGTTATTGAATATATCAATTTCGAATGGAAATGACTCATTTTTTAAATGCATTTTCTATGACTCTGATTTGTCCAATAAATAATTAAATTATAATATATACATCGTTTATAAGTTATCCCTATGGCTAAACTCATGAAATCACATGCTCCGAGATTAAATTTTCATCGCTAGAGAGAAACATAGACACACGCACAAAGTGTAGAGTTCTAGCCTTGATTCTAGAGTCGCTCAAGAGATTCCTAACGTATTCCGAGGCCTCGCGAATATGACGCCCCGCGAATATGAAGCCTAGGTTTTTCCCCCCGTGACGGAACAAATCTCGGCAAGTGCGAGACTCGCTCTCGGTTTTCGCGAGGAATTATCGGAAAGAGAACTCGCGGCGACAAGTGCGAATTCATTTTCGAAATGGAAAACCTTAGTTATTGTTAACCGATGCAAATCTTAATATTGGATTCTAAATTTGTTTTACATTTTAAAATTGGGTTTTTGCTGGCGATGTTTCATTTTTAATTTAATTAATTGGAAGAGAAAAAACAACTCAAGCATAAAAACTTTTTTCGTTGTTGCAGTGTTGAAAAAAATTATCAGTCGGTCAGATGAAGATGACTATTTTTTAGTTTTAAATGTCAATCAAATTAAGTACACAAATTTGTTATACTAGGCCGCTTCGCAAACGCTTTTTTAAGTCGCGTTGATGAATGAGCTTTTTTGTAAGTTTTAAGTTTACGTGGGATCTCTTTTCTTTTACTTGTGCTTTTTGAACGCATTGTAGGTGATTGTGGTCAAGTTTCTATTGCTACTTGTTGATTGTTATTATATACCTCAAAAAACTTAAGTTAATATCTTAATTTCTATGGATTCTGGCTTACTTTTCCATTTTTTTCTTTTAAAAGGCACGACATCACCATAACCTTTAATGTACATGTAAAATATGAACGTTGTTGCCCCACCCGTTTGGTCAGAATCGGCCCAAATGTCACGAAAATATCGCACTAAAAATCGAAAAAAATCGTAAAAGTATTATATTTATGACAAATATTTCTTCGATTGAACTTAAAAACGTGGCAGGTCTAAGTTTAGAGATTTCAAAGGTCCCCTTTAATTTTCATCAAGATCGCATATGCCATTTGCCCGGTGGAGAACGAACAAACAGAAAAGAAAGAAAAAACACCCAAGCTAATTTTTTGGGGGGTCAGTGAAATTGAAGTCTTCGCTTCGCTCATCCAACAAAAGTATAGATATATTTTCTCACTGATGCTACTTATATAATACATCTCACAGAAATATCTTTAAAGCATTACTTTAGCTCTTTAAAGAAGATGCGCGTTAATTATATAAAACGGAATAACATAATCGTTGTAAATTATAATTTCTAGGGAAACGCGTTCCAAACAAATACATTTCCAGCATTGAATCTCTATAATTAAAATGTTCAAAACACCATTTAACATTAATATTTTTAAGATGATATCAACATTTCAAAACATGTTTCCTCTAGTGGTCGTCACTTTGATTTTTGTAATTTTTTTAACTGATCATCAAATTGTGACACAAACTCTGGAATTATTTTCAAAGTAATCAAATTTAAATATTCGTCTAGATTTAAATTTTCTCTAAACTCAATTTACATTTTTACAATAAGAATATAACTGTCCTACTTGTTAGATTCTTTTGAAACTGCTGCGAGTAAAACTGTTTTAACAATTCATATTTCAATAAAAACCTGGAATTATTCATTTTATTTATTTAGTGAAATGTGATATTTGCATTACATTTTTTACATTTCATAAAACATACATGGTTTTAACAAGCTTTCGTTTCTAGTTTTCCTATCTAAATGCAAAGTTAATAAAACTAATTTGAAAATGGTTCCACTCATACATGATATGGGCTAGCGAACACCACGGGCTATATTTTTATTTCAACAGAATAACTCATTCAAATTAAGTTTTTAAAAACTTTTATCCATTACCATTTCTGCATCCACATTTTCTCAACGCAAACTCATTCAAATTACATAACAATTTATTCAGCTGGCCAACTGTATAAATTCAGCACCACCCTGCCATATTATAACGATAGTTTAACTCGTAACACGGCTAACTAGCTAACTAAGTTTAAGCTATCCCTAGTTGGACGAGTTGAACGTGTGCTGGGGTGAATTAGCGCAAGCGAGGCTGCAAGTGATAGGTGTGAGGGGGGTAAGAACTACGTGTACATGATTCTCGGTGGGCTAGGGGTAGTTCTTGTCGGGGTCAGGAAATAGGGGTGGATTATTTCTTAGAGATATTGACTATCTACGGGATATTTTCTGCAAGGTGATAATCTTGGGCTTGATTTGATGTAAGATAATTTGTTGTTTTATTTCATATTGGCGAAGTAAGATTATGGATGCACAGTCGCTAAGTTTATAAGGACGTTGATGAATTAATCAATGAAGATGATAGTTAAGGGATCATATATATTTACTAGGGTTATCATTCACAATATAGATCATGTTTCAAACGATACAACAACTAATTAATATCGCTGGCTTATGTTTTAGTCTTGTGCCTTGATATACTGTTCCTAAGAACTAACTTTGAGAGACTAAATAAAACATTCATTAAGGTTTAAGAACTTATTAATCTTTCATTTGAAGGTCTTTGTATCAGTCTATCAGGGCAAAAGCCAGAAAACAAATTCCATGAAGAAAGAAGTTGTATAGTTTGGACCATAATCTTAATAATAATTGCTTATTTTAGTCATTTTATGTGGATTATCTTTTACGTAAAATGATGATATTCATCACAGTATATTTTCCACTTTTATTGGAAGAAATGTTACCTTTTATCCTAAAACGATGCCTCTCTTCAAGTGAGTAATAACGTACTAGTTGGAAGACTTTTGAACACATCTTTCGTATGAGTTTCGGTTTAGAGCGTCCATCGACTAACTGCTGACTCAACAGAGAAGAAAATATAGAGTCTTAGTTACGGCCATCTGATTTTATTAGATTGCATCACAGCCTGAACCTACTCCACTTTCCCACAGGACTCACGGCGATCGAGTAGAGCGGCGTACGCATGGAGATCTTGAGGAGCTTGGTCTGTACCGTGCTTGAATCATGACATTTGTATTGTTCCCTCTTTCTCTTTCCATAATACCGACAATGTTGGCTCGAGCGCTAAACGCTTTACTTTAACTAGAGATGTCCCGGGATCGAATACCGTCGTGTGACCGGAAATCCTGACTGAAGTTTTTTTATTAGGTTTACCTCAGCCGAATGCAAGGGATTGAGTCCTCTTATATAGCCCTTGGACATCCCTTCACAATTGTCCCATCCGCAACATATAACTAGTTCACCAAAAAAGTGGCATGCATTGCACCCTGGGTAGGTTTAATTCTCAAAATTGTTTTGCAGCTGTGAATTTAAAATTCCTGTCTGTTCTTATTTTGAAACAAGTATGGTTGTGCGTCTTGGGACTATAAAGTTTCTAAACAGTAAACACTAACATTAGATTGACCCAATTAAGCAATAGAAGCTCTTTTGAGCATGGTTGCCAGACTTCATCAGTGAATCCCTCCATTCCCCACAGATTCGAGGACCATTCGACTTGGCAGCAGATCAATGGCTGGATGGTTCTGGTGGTCCCAGCGCAACTGTGGCCTTCCACGTTAAAATACATTAAAGGGGAGCTTAACTTGAGAGCAATTTACAAGAATTTTAAGTTGTCTAATCATTCATTGTATGAAGCACAACATTGAAAACTGTCACACCTATAAATTTTATGGTACGTTTTTATGAGTTTCTTACATCACAATTGCCCAACTCAATGTTTAAAAGTGACTAAACTGATTCAAGAAAACACAGTCCAAGGGTATATTTATTTTAAAAGTTTCACAAGGTAAGATTATGAAAAAGCTCTGAGAGATTAGTTCTAAACTTTGCAACTTTTATCAGTTTGGGATTAACATCATATTATGCGGTTCTTGAGACAGCTTGTACGGGCGGAAGTAAGCATGATTAGTTGCCGGTAACCTTCCAAAACCAGATTATTAATTTTCTTGGACCAGTACAACTTTTTTCTTCATTTTTGAAGTTTTTGTTTTTGTTTTGAATATGTTAGCAAAATGATTACAAATTTTTGTTGTTATATTACTATTTCAAACTTAACTATAGTTCTTATGTCTGCATAAATGTAGTAAGTTTTAATTGGTTGTCAAGATAAACGTTAAAGAAAAAAAATCCTGTACGTTGCATTACCTATAAAATAGAATTGTGCTTCGTGCCTAGTATAACTTAATTTCATAAAATTATACATTGATGTAACGGTTTTGCTCCATTCAAATGTTGTGTAGCGTTCATTTTGCATTTTCTTCGAAAGCCCGCTCAAAACCTTACAAATTGCATTCGTTGTTAACAATCGAATGCAAAGCGTCTAATATATTATTCCATCTGTCTTTCTATAATAGAACAAACATAAACTTTTATTCTTTTTACCTCAGCTCCTTCTTTCCCATCTCTCTCGCTACCGTAAGAGCTATAATAGCCAGCCAGGGCCAGTGGTTAATATAACTTTCAACAGGTCACATAGCTTTGCACTGTGGTCGTAAAAGTACTAGGTTACTAGAGCGCCTCTAATAGTATCGTAAAGATCGGTGGACTGCGTCTGTACCGATAGCGCAGCAGACCCATGTATCAGGAAATAAGAAGTTGAAAGAGTGTAAGCAAGATAAATAAGGCCCCATTTATTTTCATTAGATACATAGATTGTAACAAATACATTCAGTTGAAATAGGAACGGGATGTATCTTCGTTTCCTGCGTTTAAAGTAACGATTGCGTTTGAATTGAATGGGTGTATATTAAAGAAGGAATGTGTGACTTGATAAGTTATATATTTACACGTTTAAAATACTGTTCTGAATTTAATATAAACTAAGATATGTGTTGTCATTGTAAACGAGTGTATCTAGCTTTCTATGCCAACCGAATCTTTGAGGAATTTGCTAACAAGATCTTAACGTTTCTCTAGTTTGAAACCATGAAACAATACATTCCAGGTTTAGAAAGGAAATACTGCCTATTTGAAACCTTTGTATTATTATTTAAATCTTTATTGGAAACAGGACCATGGTCTAACAAGTGCAATATAATAATGCTTAAAGCATAGTGACTCTTTCGGATTAAACAACTGTGCTAAAATTATATTTGTTCCATTTATATCATTTACTATGTCTTCTTTTAAAGTCTTCGAAATTGTTTATAAGGGATTAGTTTTAAGTATAGCATTAAATAGAGATCCTGTTTAAAATAATATGAGTGGTTGTTCGTAAAAATAAAATAAAAAAATGAATAAAATACATCACTTTTTTCATGCAACGTTTAAAATATTCAATTCAACATCAAAGCGCTTTTTCTAAGTTGTAACCACTCATAAATTTCAAGCTACCTTGATGTAGGCGATAACATTAAGTACGTTTTAACACAGTGAACCCGCAAAGTCGCCGAATTCGTCTGTGACGATTCTTGTTATTTTTCACCCTTCTATCAGGCGACCGCGTTTCGGAAGAGGTTGCGGAAAAAGTCAAAAGCCACCCCATCTTCTCTACTCCTGCTGTAGATAGTCGGAACAATCTTCGACCACACTTTGTAAGATCCACTTTGCCAGGAGCCGAACGATAACAGCCATTTCTCTTCTTCCGCTTGTAAAAGCATCAATACAAGTAATTCAATTTCACCATGGCAACATTGCAAAGCCGAGCCGCTTACATAGGCTGGAGTTTGATTGATTGCGTGGTGCTCGGTGTTTGATGTGTGCAGCGAGGGAGATCGAGACGACAGATGGGAGAACAGCGGTAGTGCTGGAATCCGGGGAAAGTTCTCAGACGGCTAAAGAGTTGTTATTTTGAAGAGTGTTTTCGAAGAACAATGATCACGTAATGTACGGAAACGGTTTCGCAACACTGAGTAAAACTCACCCTCTCGCACATATACTAACTCCAACGAAAGGATGCAGATGTTTGTAGTGGTAGGGTTGTATGAAAGCACGGTTAATGGAATGTCGCCTTTGTCAATGAAAGAGAAATATCTTTTACCAACGCAAGCAAAAATGATCTGTGCTAGATCACAGAGTTCCTCCGTGTGCTAGATCCACGCTGAGCTAGCGTGAATAGAGTTGACAAAGTTGTTATGTTGGGAAAACAATTTCGAGCCATCTGCATTCTTTCGTTGGAACCACTTTAATATTATTTGCCCCGTGCATCAGTGTATTAATTTGTTTGCATGATAATAAAACAGTTTTTTTCTAAACTGAATAAGACTGGCGACAAATAAATAAATGTAAATATTTGATATTTATGTTTATTTATAGCTTGAACACAAGTATTATATTCGTAATAACTTTATGCTATACAAAACATATTTTTATGAAATGACCGCTCAAGGTAAACACACCATTTTACTTAACATTATTTTGTATGGGTGATTAACAACCAAATTATTGTGGAAATAAGGTGGAAGAATATTATCTAAGCATTTACTTTAGTATTTACAGTATTACTCTTTTATTGTTAATTTCTCAGTCTACCAATTGCAAGTACGTCTATAAGATGACTACTTTACACTATATGCATTGATAAAAAAAACATTTTCAAAAAATCGAAATCAAATTAAATAAAGTGAAAAATTAATCTTAAAGTAGGCCTGAAACATATGTAGACCAAAGTGATAGCCCAACATAAACAAACACATACATGAATTTCAGAGAGTCAAAATGGACCAATTACTTGAATACTATGATACTGAAGTAAAAAATTTGAAATTAATTTGCATTCTAATACAAACAGGTTTAGCTGCATTTTATTAATTCATTTAATTTTAACCACAATTATCTAGTTGATTGGTAATGTGTGTAAGTTGGCCTCGCTTTTCAACTCCCATGTAAGACTTGTGACTCACTGAACAATTTGGCAATGAGTTAGAAGTAAAAAACTATGCTAGTTGGGGCGGAATAAGTTGGAACTAACCCACTTGACTTACTCTACACTGGCTTTATTAAACGATTGAAAAATATGACCACCGAAATACAACTACAAAGATTGGCACACACAACTTAGGTCCCTTGTTTCTGAGCTCTTCCTTGAGCCTTGGCTCAAACAAGTTTCCCCTATAAGTCGTCTCTGGAGATTGCTCAAGAGCTAATGCGTGAATAACCACGTAGGAGATTTGTCTGTCGCTCGCGTCGAACTTACGACACAAAGACACATCGCGCTAAGATTTGAGTGACGTCTTTCCACCCTGTTTCGTCACAACACTCGGGCTCCACTTTGGCGCCATGTGAGGCGGAATTTCTTTGCACGCTCAACTCCCACACGGCCTCGACCATGCTACGTCATAGCGCGAGCCGAGGCGGCAACTTATTTATTTATTTGCTTTAAGTATTCTCCACGTCTACGTAGGTTCTAATAAGTTTCATGAATTTTTAAGAAAGTTTTCAAGTAAGTTTTAAAATTTGTTCATTTGCGCTTTCTTTCTCATGAATTTTAAATATTTTGTAATGCCGCTTTTCAAATAAGTTTTGGTCTGCTTAAAACATAGACTCTTCCAAAATTGGGAATGATAGATTGATGTATAATGAATTAGAAACTTTCTAGGAATCGCATAAATCTGCTAAAGGTATATCAAATTTTACAATGGCCTAATTATGTTAAAATCTAAATGCCATGGTATTACTCCGGTATATTGATTTCCAATCAGCATCGAAATCGAATCGAGGTTTCCGTAAAAATTTACATTCCAAAGGCAAATATACGAGTTTCAGATGACGTTACACCGACTGTCATGGCCGACTGGTGCGCAAAGATACGTTGGCGGCATCTTAACACATGTTTAAAGGGTGATCTTTATTGGACATTCCTCAAATCTGTATTGCGCATTGCGCATTGCGCAAATCTGCGTGGGGGAACCCCTGCCCTCCCCATATGCTTGTGGCTGGTTCTGACCAGCACAGGCCTGTCCACCCCTTGTCCCCCCGCGTCATCCCTTACGTCCCTCCCTTCGTCTCGATTAGCCAAGTTGCATAAATATGAGACGTAAAGCAATATCCAATCAATTGACCGTGTGATCTAAGCGAACAAATTATCGTGGACCGGCACCTCCACTTAAACATTACATTTATGCTTACACTACTGTAAGCATCCGTTTTGGCTCGTAGAGTTTCCACATAGGAATTGATAAATTATTTATGATACATTTATCATATTCTGGGACAAAAACTGATTATCAAAGAAAAACAATAAAATATAAAATATATAAACCAAAAATGGGATAAATCAACATAATAATAATCCGTAATAATGAAATGTTAAACTAGCCGTGTGCTATAATACGAATGTTTTTATAACATATTTAAATTGATAATCAGAATGTTTTTGTAAATATATTAGCATTATAGTTATTATAATTAATTTAAATCAGTTTATTTATTCATGCATATATAACCCAATGGATCGTGTATTGTTTTTACTTCAAGGAATAACTTTAAAATAAACTATGAGAAACTGATTTGTACATTAAAGCGGGAATTATTCCTAAAATAAAATATTTAAATCTAAATTGTTATTTGTTACCAAATTTTTTATCAACCCTTTACTATGCTTATATTCTTTTCTTTCGTATTCCTCCACTTTGCTTCAAACCGTCAATCCGCCACTTTGTACTCGGATATACGCCCCCCCCCCCCCCCCCAACAGCCGGACCACAAGTCGGGAGGACGGCGACAACAATAAAGTCGCGCGGCTTATTGGCAACAGATCAAACCACCTCGCCTCCCTAGCTGCGACCAAACTCTCTCCTCGCCGCACTCGACTACCCTGGTCGCGGCCGGCTTGCCCCACTCGGCTCCCTCAGGATTACCTCTCTCGTCGGGAACCTAATGCTTTTTACCAGACAAACTTTAAATCTCCAATTAGTTCTTTTTTTGTTCACTATATAATTCTCTGCAAAGTAAAACAATTTCATGTTCATGTTGGAATTCAATTGAAACGAAATTGTTTTGAGACGAAAACCGAAAAAAAAAAATTAAAATGTTATGGAAATTTCGGAGAGAGCAAATAACACTTAACATGAGGTTGGCTGAAGCTTCAGTGAACACTTCAATGAGATTGTAACGATATTTTTAGTTTTAGTTTATGTTTGCAAGTCTGACATCTGACATACATAAGGGATGTCTTCATTTTTCATCGGTGTCATGGAAACAAAAACGATAACACATGTTAACATTTAAGACAATATTTTCAACATTTATCTTGAAGTGTTTGGTTAGACGAGTGAGCGCAGCGAACGTAGTCTTTCCTAACGCTATACTCGATCGGGCCTTGGCCGTGAGCATTGACTGTATGTATGTTTGTCTGTCCGATCCCATACGGCCGAACGGCCAAATAGATTGAGCTGAAATTTTAAACAGACATCCATGACCAGGTAACTGAGAACTGCTAACAAAATGAGCACAGTCCATTTCGATTTAAACCTACAAGAAATAATAAACTGAGAAATAGACTGCCAATGTATGGAAATTTCTTTAACTACAATGAGAAAAAATATTTTTTGTTTGTTATTTACCTGGCTGTGAAATGCCGTGCTCATGCAAGGTCTATCGAATGTTGAACGTCAAGGTACCCCCAAATTCCGCTCGTAGATTGAGTAAACCTTGCAATATTTACACGTATTTCGTACTGGCTATGATTTCCATAGTATTGTCACAGATGATGGACTACACTGCGTTATATGCATTTCAAAACATGTTTAACAATTTTTAAAATACAATCCAGAAATAACAAAATCTTTTTCGACAAGGGGATTGAACCCACGTCTCCCACATTTCGGCTATAAGGACACCTTGGCCAACCAGACTAGGTAAACGCCAAAGTCGTTGTGAGACGAGTGAGCGAGTCATGTGTTGAGTACCCGGAAACATTTGCATATTTAGGTAAGTTTGATAATTATATTCGTATAAATAATATGGTTTTAAAGTTTAGTTGGTGTAAAGGCGCGTCAACTGTAAGGCCATAATGCGCCACTCTAGCCTATGATAGGCTAGGGAGGCCGAAGGTAGGGGAAAAAAAGTAATGTTACCGGGTACTCAACACATGGCTTCTCTATATGAGCCTTTTAACGGTTACATTCAATGTTACGGAACAAACATGTTATCAACTCAAACCCCCCTTTAACGAGCAAATATATTAACTTAAGTGCAGCGTTTTCTTTTAATCTTAAATTTAAATAGCAAATAATTAACATAAGACTGTTTGATGAGTTCGGCCAACATGTTTTACTGTGTTGTAAATAAATAAAACAGGTAAATTCGTGTCTTCTCGTGAAGTCGTGAAAGCCTACAACATCTCATCAGATAAATTCGTATTTAGAGTACCCACTCAGTCATAGAACTGATTTTCGGTGGGGGAGAAATTAAAATTATAGCAGACCAAGCTAACCCTGTAGGCGCCGACATCATCGGCGAGCGAACAATGACCAACTAGAGATCGACATATTTAAGAAGGAAACACCAATCAATCAAACTGGACACTATTCCACCCGCAGACAGCTCCAAAATCAGCACGTCTGATTCGGAACCGCATAAGAATTTATTATGTTCCTTGTTGCTAGGACGGCTCCAAATCACAATTTACAAATTCCACAGCCAAGAACTGATGACTTAAGTCCACATTAGAAGTTTAAAAACTTCTGCCTAGAGCAGAAATCAAACCCTGGACCTTCTGCATTGGAAGCAGGGCCTCTAACCTCAAGACCAACGAACCACACAAAATAAAAAATACAAAAGATTGTGAGAGCAAGTACAAGTACCGAGATGCTATGTGTTGCTTATAGTACACTGACCTATTATATTTGAAACACACTTAATTAATAAATTCACCGCCACATGTGCTACACTTTCAAAAAATACCAAAGCAATAATATCTCTCCCCGTAATATAAATAACAAAATCAAGGACCCGGCACCTCCACCAACAATGCTATTCTTATGGAGTTAAAAATGTTTTAGGTCAACCCGGAACCTACTTCTACCAATCTCATACATCATTGTTATTCGAGTCATGTGTTTAATAATAATATGTTGAATTTGACTTCATTATAATATAATTATGGACTGTGATGTGCATTTATTTCTCCAAAAAATAACTTTGGAATAATGTGACCTTTTTCCAGTTATTTTTTATTTATATATTTATTTAACGTCTGTCCATTTCAGTTAAAAAAACTGATTGACAAAGGAGGACAACTAAATAAATCTAATTACATAGTTGCAGACACAACAATGAACTTTAGTTAAGTAAAGATTTTAAATAGAAATAATATTACAACAACAATGCATTAAAACACAACAATTTTGGCAACAAATTCAAAAAAGAATATTGAATGCAAATAGGATAACGCCAAAGTCGTTGTTAGACGAGTGAGTGAGTCATGTGCTGAGTACCCGTTAACATTCCTTTTCTTTCCCCCTACCTAAAACCTCCATAGCCTATCATAGGCTAGAAAGACGCATTATGGCCTTACAGTTGACGCGCTCTTAGGCTATACCTACTAATCAAAAACTATTATTAATACCAATATAATTTTCAAACTTAAATGCAAATGTTCCCGGGTACTCAACACATGACTCGCTCACTCGTCTAACAACGACTTTGGCGTTTTCCTAGTTGAGGAAAAGTTCCCAAAATAATATTTTGTGTGCTTTATTTACTTACCTTCCATTTAAGCTATTCTTCCCACAAACGGACTGTAGTATATAGAAAAGATGTTTAAACTACAGCTAATTCTTCTCTTATGCGTGAATGTGGTTCCATAATATTTTAAATTCCATTTGTGTTAGCTGTATAAAGTTTTGTCACTCATAGTTGACACGGTTATGCCACAGTCATACCAAGGCAGTAGTCAGTTTAGGTTGGTGCCTCATTGGAGATAGAGATTCAGTTTATATCTTCCACTTTTTTTAATCGTTTGGGCAATTCTTGAGTCAGTTCTCAATCTGCCTAATCTTAACGCTCCTTAGTTTAACCTTATTGGGGCTGACACAAGTTTTTGCACAACAGAACACGTGCACATTGACTAGCACGAAAGAACACAAACCAACATTTAAAAGGATGCCTTCTTTAAATCATGATGAACCAAACATACTAGAGGTTAATAAAATTTTACACATAATTTCACTTTGTGATAGGAGAAAAATTAATTAGTTGGATGAGCGAAGCGAAGACTTCAATTTCACTGACCCCCCAAAAAATTTAGCTCCAATGTTTTTTTTTTTTTTTTTTTTTTTTTTTGTATTTTTGTCTGTTTGTTAGCAGGATTCCGGGCAAACGACACAAGCGATCTTGATGAAAATTTGAGGGGACCTTCGAAATCTCTGAACTTAGAGGTGTATTGTTTTTCGGTACAATCGAAGAAATATTTCTCATGAATATCGTACTTTTACGATTTTTTTCAATTTTTAGTGCGATATTTTCGTGACATTTGGGCCGATTCTGACCAAACGGGTGGGGCTACAATGTTCATATTATACATGGACATTAAGGTAATGGTGATGTTGTACCTTTTGAAAGAAAAATTTGGAAAAGTTACCCAGAATCCATAAAATAAAGCTTTTAATATAAGTTTTTTACGGTTTAGTGCGATATTTTCGTGCCATTTGGGCCGATTATGACCAAATGGGTGGGGCTACAACGTTCATATTATACATGGACATTAAGGTTATGGTGATGTAGTACCTTTTGAAAGAAAAAGTTGGAAAAGTTAGCCAGAATCCATAGAAATAAAGATTTTAATGTAAGTTTTTTATGGTAAATAATAACATTTGACAAGTAGGCCTAGGGCCTAACAATAGAAACTTGGCAACAATCACCTACAATGCATAGGCAGTAAAGCAAAACACTTGTAAAAGTAAAGATATCCCACGCAAACTAAAAACTTAAAAAAAGCTCATCCATCAACGCGGCGGGACTTTAGCGTTTTCCTAGTAAATACTTTGTAATTTTATGGTAATGGTATTTTGCAGTACATAATATTTTCCTCTAAAATTCATTTTCCACCTCTGTACGTACGTCAGATAGTCTGCACTTCCACCACACTAGACAAGGCCGATATCTGGGGTATTTAGCACGCGGCTATGGTAGAGATGCTAGTGCAGGTCAGAGAGCTTGAACGCGGGAGGTTTCCAAGCTCTTTGAGATGAAGTCTTCAAAGACGCGGATTAGTTTGGGACACGCGAGAGTAACAAGCAACAAATACCAGGTCAAAGTCCATTCCTTCGCAAGATATAACATCTTTAAAAGACGTTCAGTTTTAAACTGAAGAGGATATTACATATTTTGAACACAAACACAAGGCTAACTGAATCTTATAAAATTAATTATGTCTTAGGTGGAGAAAGAATTGGGAAGATGGTGAGAAGATCGTAAGAAATTGAGAGATTTGATTAAAAAAGAAGCAGGCTATGGAAGCGTTGTCAGATGAAGAAGAGACTGAAGGAGCTGTGTCAGGTCTGTCTAACCGGCAGCTAAGAGCTAATAGCCTGAATAAATGAAGCTAACGCTCCCTCTAACTTGAGCATTAGTTTGGAAATGAGAAAGGATTAAAAAAATTTGTGAATTATACTTTACAATCAACTTCAAAATGGTATATGAAAACTTTCAAAAAAAAAATTGTTATAAAATATCGTAATTATGTCCTTGCCCCCCCCCCCCTGCCTTACCTTAGAATATATTTTTATTGGCCTGCTTCCTTCGCAAAGAAAAACATGAACGCATCAGAAAAAAGTTGTATGTGTTACTGAGATTTCAGATCCTCATTTTTGGGTACTACTGGACCCTGATTGTTTCCAAGTTGATGTTGTTTATTAAACTTACAAACGATTTCATGATTTGATCCTCGCTCGCACGCTAGCACTGAGCCAACCATATGTGAACAGACTTCATATCCTGGTGGGAACCTCCATATTGCAGCTTTCAACCTGCCGAACTAACACATTCTGAAAGTAACATGTGCGGTATAGAGCGCATGTTATTCACTCCCTATGAGTGACGTCTGACAGGTCGTAAATAACCGGCTGGATGTGACGAGTGTTCGGCTATGTTCGGGTGTAGTCGGGCGAACACGAGGCATTGTCACACACATTTAGTGCTCGCGCGAGGAGGATTTACTCAGCTCGCATTGTGGACATGAATTGAGAGGGTGGACGACCGGTTTATTGTCAGATGTGGCTCAGCACTAGGGTACGAGGGAGGTCGCACGCATCAGTTACTGATAGCGATTCATGTCCGTGATGATAAATTCCTTAAATAATCCATACATTCGCTTTTAAGACTGACGAAAACCTTGGAAAAACGTTCATTTAGGATTGCCAATGGTGGGTATCGAACCCGCGCGCTCTCTAAACAGAATCTCGCGCTTTATTCTAGAGCTACAACCTTCGGTCAAAATCATTACATAGATAAACCTAAATCAATATATGTTAGGATTACAAAATATGAACTGTATAAAACATGTAAACAAGGTGAAATAGTGTAGATAAAGGTTTGTTTAACTATTTTCGATTAAATCAGTAATATAATGTTTGACCATTAAAGAATTATACATATTAGATGTCAACACAGGTATAATCTGTATGCTATTAGTCAGCCACCATCCTCAAACCAAGACAGTATCTACTTTTTTTATAATGGGTAGGTATCATAGCCTATTCATCTAGTTTCGATTTTTTTTTAATTGTTAATGTAGGTACATCAAGTTTCATAATTAAATAAAAATTTCTCAATTTCATTTATCAGGAAACACTGCCAAAGGTGTAAATTTATTTACATAAAAAGGGGTTAATAATGTTATAAACTTACATACATCCAAGGTAGACGTAAGCCTATATTTTATTGGTTTTTGGTCGGGAATCAGAATTTTAGTAAAAGTTTACATTCCAAAAGAAAATACATGAATATTTGGCACATATATAACAGTTCATTGCTATAAGCTACCCTATCAACATAATATTCACCTATACTGATGGAACGTAATCCAACCTATGGCCGTTCAATCAAAATAACGAACAAATAAAATAATTTCCTTAGACCCGGCACCTCCACCAAATCTAATCTTTTGGCAACCGCTTGATTCTAAGCAGCCATTCTTGTATTAAAACATTAAATATTTATTTATATCAATGGTAAATTACATTTAGAAACTATTATGAATGCAAGTATAACCTCTGAAATTAAATTTCACGAGCTATGAACACAATACAGTAAACATATGCTTGTTTTTAGAAATAGGAAAAGTACAGAAACTTACACAAATACACGAGTACTATTCTTTAAGCCTCAGTTGAGATATAACGATTAAAGTTCGTTCATATTTGATACTTTACTTATTATTTCATCTGAACGTGTTTTTGTAGAATGCAAAGATATTCTGTAGATAAAAACTCGGATTCTGTTTCTTTTCTTCTTAAGAACTAACGAGAAAAATATGTAATGGAAAAGTTTAATTAAAAGAAGGGATTGTCTGTTAAAAAACAGTTTCAAGAATAAAGACTATCTCGGTATATAAATGAATTAATGTAAGAGTAAAAAATAAGAAGAGGTATAAGAGTGGAAATTAAAAAGAAGTTAGAGGTATGAGGGCTGAAATAGCTAAAAAGAAAGAAAAATACTTTTAGAAAAATAGAATAAATGGAGAAATTTTTCCATTTCATTTTGCTTCAAAATGAAAACGCTAGAGCAAACTTATTTTCATTATTGAGCGCATATAAACTTTTTTTTTTTGGGGGGGGGGGTGGTTGGGGCGTGGGTATTTAAATCGCACAATGTTTTGCTAAGAAAAGTTAGCGAAGAAAGAAATCCAGTTTATTGGTACTGACCAAGCCTTGTTGATTGACCACGAGTTTACAGATTATTTCAGTAAACAAAATATATTATGAATGTTAATAATGATGATGATTTCTGTTGCTTAAAGTCTCTTTTGATGCACTTAAGACTATTCAAGACGATTGGTGATAGATAGTGGCAAAGGTCAATTTAAAAAACACATACCTTGTGTAGGATTCGAACCTACGTCCTCATTGAGCTATACGCTTCGGACCAGCGTCCTAGTCGTGCCACCGCGGACGGCTTGACAACTAGTTACAGTTGTGACCCAAATATGTTTTTTCAAATAAAATAATGGCTTAAGAATTGAAAAAAATAGTTTTGAACGTTTACAAATGAAGTTTTGGAAGAAGTGAGTCACTGCAGCTTGGGCTCCCAAAACATATCTTTCACTCCCAAAACTTATGATAAAGAGATGGTCTTAACCAGGATCTACACCACTGAATTGTGTTTAAAATATTATATTACTATTGAAAATGCTGGTGTTAAGTTGTTCGTTGTTCGCTCGTCGATGTCGGCGCCTACAGGGTTGTCTTTTTCTCCTTTAAATCTAATGACACCCACTGAAAATCAGTTATGCGACTGAGTATGTAGACTCTAAATTCGAATTGATTTACTTTATTTTATTGATTATACCAGAGAACCAGACCACAGATAACATTCCCAACAATTTAATTAAGTTAATTGAAGGGAAATAGACATTAGTTTTCATCCGGCTCTCTGGAATTAATTAATTACTCACTTTGAACATTTATCGTGGAATCGCATTTGTGTTCCAAGTAGGTCACCGCGCAGACCTGACAAACACGTCTAGTTCTCAACTAGTTCGCTGAATCTAGATGAAGTCATTCTATATAGAAGGGCAAATTTGATTAAGTTTGTCATTAACAGTGCATTAAGGGGAATTCATATACCTAAATTTGATTTCTAAGAATGCAGTTAAGACGTCTGAAAAGTTAGTAGAATGAAAGAGGGACTAAATAAAAAAGCAGATTTTTTTGACGGAACTTAACCACAAAATCTACAATTATATTCAAATTGCCCAATGAAACCACCTCGTACAAAATTGTATTTTGAGCAGCGTTATTTTGTATATTGTTTCTACACTCCTCTATCTACAACCTCAATAAAAGGGAAACTGGTTGTCTTTAGTTTTGGCGTTGCACGATCTGTTTTGTTAAATAATACAAAATTTGAAATTGTACCGAAAGGCGAAAAAACGTGCAACGCAAGAAACTATAGAAAACCATTTATACTTATAATAATGTAGTAGATTAAAAAATTAAGAAAC
Source organism: Sweltsa coloradensis (assembly GCA_024449915.1). Taxonomy (NCBI): domain Eukaryota; kingdom Metazoa; phylum Arthropoda; class Insecta; order Plecoptera; family Chloroperlidae; genus Sweltsa; species Sweltsa coloradensis. The sequence goes on along the minus strand of JAMZAV010000902.1, from coordinate 91,586 downwards.
AATTTACAATATGCTGCAATATACTGCATTATTATGACGAGTTATAATATCGAAATACGGGGGCAAATAGTTCTTCAATTTTTTTATGTCCGATGTAATCTGGAAGCACGTATTTCTGTATTTGATAGATAAATTATGAATATATTATTTTATTATTATTGTTTTCATCATCATTAATTCAACAACAATTCAGTATATTATATAGTAAGTTCATTTGAAAGATTGTTTGGATAATACCAATTGGATTTGGTAAGTATTCTTGACATTTGTAAGTTATTAATTTAAAAAACAAATAATAATATTGAACATTACCACTTTGCAGAAACTGGGTGGATTTAAAAAAAAACAAACATTTAAGTCCTATTTTCATTCGATCATTTAAAAAAAGTCTTGTATTAACTAGGTATAACTTTTTTGTATGTAATTGAGCCTTGATTAAACCGACCAAATGTTCAAATTCCCATCAATCCACGGTTCAGTAAAATATTAATCAAACTACTTATTAAATTTCAACCCAATGTCTGTTAAAACATCTGTTTTTTGTTTTTAAATTACCAAACTAGTGAAACTAATTTACATTTCTATTTCCAGGCGCCGGTCTGCTGAACGGGTGGCTGCCTGGGTAAGTCTTTGAGATGAGACCTAATTACCGCACTGAGCTGAGTAATAGTGTTCACTGGCGTCAGTTGTCTGGAACATACTTTATAGAACATGAAGCGAACATGAGAGCTAATCAGAACGAAGAAAAAGTTTACATTTAGTTTGGTGAAACTTTTACTGCCATGTCAGGCTATTAATATTTTCGGTATATTGGCTAGTATGTCCTTCGAATCGGTGGCCTAAAGCCCGTACCTACCAAATCAGATTAAAAAAAGCAAGCTCAGATTGTAAAGGGTTAAAATTTTACAGAGTATCTTTAAGGTCTGCTTGATATGAATATGGAGCTAAGATCTTTGGATTTAATCCAATGCTATAGCTAGAGACAGAGTCTCAGCGAATGTTGGTGCGCGCTTGTAGCCGAAGATGTTATGGAAACGTGTCGGTCAAATCATGCAACGCCTTTGTGAATAATTATATAGTGGACGATGCTTGAAGAAGGAGACAGAGTCTCCGAAATATCGCAAAAGTTTAAGTAAGTGACCCAGGTTGAAGTTCAGTGAGTGGTTTTCGTTTGTAAAATAATATAGTGGTTCCAACGAAAGAATGTAGATAGCTCGAAATTGTTTTCCCAACCTAACAACTTTGTCAACTCTATTCACGCTAGCTCAGCGTGGATCTAGCACACGGAAGGAACTCTGCAGTGATCTAGCACAGATAGGCGACATTTCATTCACCGCGCATCCATACTACCCCCACCACAACTACTTGAAACGAAAACATAATATGCATTATTTCGTAGGAGCTTGTTTATGATATCGCTTTCATTTTCAACACACCGAAGGCCTAGTGTCTTCACTATAATCGATTTTCAACCGTGTTTTTGTCATCAGTGAAAAACTTGAAGTATTTATGTATAATATGACCAATTTTGAATGACAAATATTTGCAATTTGTCACGTCTAGAGTATTTCCGTCATCGTTTATAGACTGCTGACGTTGATGAAGGAAAAAGAGGAAGATTTATATTTAAACGTATTTTTTAACGTTCGTTTTTCTTATTATTTTTTATTTATTTGTTTATTTATTGTATTATTGTGTTCATCAATAATCTACTTGCGGGAAAAAAAAATAATAATGTTATTGTCGTAGTTCTAAAAAAGTGTTTCCTCCGAACGGAACGGTTGTATTTGCTGCATGGGTTGGTAAGTAAGACCCTGCCCGCTTCTACGACATCATAACACGTAGTGCGCTGTACGTGAGGCGTTAACCCAAGACATGCACCCGCCTGTCAATAGAATGTTAATACAGACGCTCTCGATCCAAGAGAAACTGATCACAACTGAATCTACAGTCGTAAAACAAGATGGCTGAACCGTAACCCGACATTACACGAATCACTACTAGGGTTCGAATATTCTCCTTTTAACTTCTCAATTTCATTAATCGGGAAACACTTCAGTTGGTGATTTTGATTACATAAAAGTTGGAAGAACCGGGTTCGATACCAGGCCATGATTGATTTTGTAATTTCTGGATTGATTTCCGTATTCTTCTAGTAAGTTTTGTTGTTTATTTTGAACTAAAAACACTAAACACTGCAAACTTATATTAATCAATAACCGTTGTAACGGAATCAAGGTTCAAATGTGCGACTGCGATTTACTTATTGAACTACCGGCTAGTTTCCATAGCTACGACCTTTTCATTTACTTAAATGTACAATGGTATTGTTTGATAATGTTCTATAAACAACTTGTGGCTTCGTTGTCCTCTAGTTCAATTTTATTTGTGTCTATTGAATTAGAGTGTTGCTAGATAGCCTGCACGAAGTAAAACAAATTCAACCCTGACGGATCCGTGTCTAATAATGAGAACATAGAGATGAATAGACCGGATGACAATGAATAGCACTTAACATTTTGCAATATCACTATGTCGCTCATGCTCAACTTTCCTGATAGTCGTGCTTAGTATTTTTGCAGGGAAAGCATACATTATTTAATAAAAGGAGTTTGCATTTCCTTATTGGTACCTATAGCTTTTACAGAGCTGTTTCCTAACATACTGATATAAACTAGATACGTACTACCCTGTATCAGAAAATTTGCAAGCTGGAATCAGTTTTCTGACATGAGTAGGTAGACTCTAAAAATGCGAATTTATGTATTTATTTTTATTTAATATTGTCGATTTTACCATGTACGCGTTCTCTTTCATTTTTTTCTTTATCACTAGAATATTTTTTTGCTCTCTACTACCTTCTCAATAAATATTTTATATTATTTTGTTTAGATCTTATATATTAAAATAATTGCCGATAATTAAATACAAACCAACTCATATTTATTTTGATTCCAAGTCGTGTTTTCAAATATGATCAACTTACATTTATTTATTTCCATCATCCGAATATTACATTTTAGTAAGTAACAAATCTGACCCCGGATTCAATGAATCTCCAATACAAAACTTCCACCAGATATGTAATAATTGCGTTCTCCCATCACATGGCGAGCTCGACAGGCCATACCTGCGGCTACAGCCCCTGTTAGTCGTGGTTCGCTGAGTGGACGACCAGCAGATCGCTGTCATGTTAACCTACCGAAATTCCTCACATGCAGATGCAGCTAACCTGCGGCTGATTCAAACCGTAGCTTTCGCTTTCCTGTCTGAATAGAAATAATCCCCTAATTGAGCCGCATCCTATCTTGGTTTTGTGTGTTTAGGACGACTCACAGTATCACGATTACATTTTTGAACACTACAAAACCATTCACATGCAGTGCAATACCTGTGCTACAGCCTTGTCGATGTCGTGTGGAGGCAGATGCTGTATGTAAACCTACGAAATTCTCCCATCACATGGCGAGCTCGACAGGCCATACCTGCGGCTACAGCCCCTGTTAGTCGTGGTTCGCTGAGTGGACGACCAGCAGATCGCTGTCATGTAAACCTACCGAAATACTCGAACTAGAATGATTAAACCGCGGGGCTGACTTCAAAGCGAGCTTTCGCTTTTTCCTTCTGGAATAAATAAATCATGTAATTGAGCGCATTCTATTTTGTTTTGTTGTTTTAAACATCAAGGTTCAACGAATTAAATTGTTTTGACACTAAACCAATTTTTTACTTCGATTTCAGTTAAATGAATGTAAATGCAATTGTGTTTAGAAATAGCTCGTGTGTGCTTTATATTGATGTTGAGACTATTAAAACAGCCATCACAAGTTGAATTTAAAATTTGCATATTATAATTTCATACATTTTGATAGATATTGCATACACTAAAAAAGAAAACTGTTTTCAATACGTTTAGTAAAGAAGAGTGACCATTTACACACTGTCGAACAATTTAAACGATACATTTAATTAAAAGTATAAATGAGCCGCAAAAAAGAACTTTCTTTTATGTAAATAAATAAAATATTTAAAACAATAATAATATCCTACCCTTTATCCAACAATGAAGTCGTGTAAGGGGTGGAGGATCCCACCAATCACTTAGGCCACACGCTTCAGGCTTCACCCAGATTCTCTCGTTTTCCTTAGGTCTTTTCACCAGTTCTTACCATGTTTTCCGCTCTTCCCACTACTTTTCCCTGTTAAACTCTTTCCCAGGCTGCGTTTATTGTTTCCACGTCCATCTATATTACCTCTCCCCACCTCAGTCTAGGTCTCCTCGGTTCTCTCTTCAAGTCCCCTGCAACCTGTTCAAATTTCATCTTCAGAATCCTACTCATCCTTCATCGTCATCATGACTGAACCAACGCAGCTTCTCTATTCCCAGTTCCTTCCTGATCTTCTCACTTTGTATCTTGTCCAACTTCCGTTGCTCAACTATACTTCTTTAAAAAAATCATTTTATTTCATTAAAAAAAATATATATATTACAAAATATAAAAATTGAAATTAAAATATATAAAATAAAGTGTGGAATGTTCACTTAGTCCAAATCGAGACGTGGGTGTAAGAAATGGATAGAAAACGACTTAAAAACACCATTACTGCAATTAAAACCAATTCAAATTAAATATATTAAATTCTATTGAGGCACAAAGTGTGTAGTATTTTATTTCCCGCGCAAACAGCACGTGACGTCAAGATTTGGGTCTAGAGCTTTGTTGACCAATGCGCAAAGCTGTTTAATGTATTTGGATCAATGAATAAACTACCGCCTTCTAGATTACACAGGTAGTATCACTGTTTGGCATTACATTATTGGTCGATTGGTAAAAATAGGTTATAGTGACGTAATGGCTCGTTTTCCCGCCATTATTATTGGTGCAACTTTAATAAATTTAAATGAAAATATTATTTTTATAGAATAAAAAATATGATAAAAGTATTCAGAATGAAGTCCTTAAGTTAGTGGAGTGAAAAAAAGTAAAACAAAATTCTCTGAGTCATCTCGAGATGTTGCTAGGTATGGCCGCTTGGTCAAACCACTAGTTCTTGTCGGCCGTGAGTGTGCGGGTGTGTCCCAAGGTTCTTCCGAGAGCGGCTAACTCGATGAGGTTCTCGTATTTGATTCTGCTCTAGTTGGTTTCAATGGACCGGGCGGGTTAAAGACGCTTGTTTACAAAGTTAGACGAGTCATTTCCATCTTGGGGCAGTTAACGTCAGAGAAAGGGAAGATGGGTGGACTTTAGTCGCGCTAGACCAGGCGCGCTTGGTTGTGGGGTGGGAGAAGAAGAAGAAGAAGTACAAGAAGAAGAAGGAAGAGGGGGGAACACAACTATCGGAGTTGTTGTCACACGACGCCCTTGTTTATAGTGGGAAATGTAAAGAATTCAAAGTGTTTAATAGAAGCTAATTTATTTTCCAATTTGTAAGCAATTGTTTCTTACATTTTTAAAGGTCCTTATTTTGTATATAATCATAATTCAAATATTCCAAATAAAGAGTAGACCAGCTTCGTCATTTTAAGTAAAAATTTTATAACTTAGTGTTAATTTCAATATAAACATTTATTTGTTTATAACATATAGCAAATTATTGTAGTAGCCTATTATTACAATTTCTATTTGTTTTATTTTTCTTCATTTTTACATTGTGTCAAAAGTAGCAAGAAGTTATGACTACTTCATAAATTGTAGTATTTGGTATTAACAATATGATTCAAAATACAACTACTCATGTTTTTATTGTTATAATTAATACTGAGACAAAATCACTTTAACGAGTACTCTTGGTTTAAGAGAAAATACTGAAAAAATAGCAGAATGGTCAAGTTATAGCCAGCTATTCCAATCACCAACTTATGGTCACATCATTGCCAATTTAAAGTGGTTTTACTTGACCCGATTTCGAAGTCAAGATCCAAGCAATTAATTTGTTTTACTCTTTGGGAACAAAAGCCAATATGGAAAACAATTCGAGAAAAAAATCCTTGTTGAACTGGTATGTACACGACCACGCCTACCAGCGAAACAACTTGTAACCATAACTCACTGCCAACTTAACAGCATTCACTTCCTTGGGTTTGTAGGCTGTTTTCCTTCCTTTCTACGCGTATATATATCTTGTAAGGAAGAAATAAAAGAAGTCTCTAGGGAGAGAGAAATACAAAAAATAAGTTATTTTATTACGTATGGTAATATGCGAGCTCGCATTTCTTGGAAACATTATTCACATTCTTTAGCAATAGGAAGAAAAAATGTCTCGTAAAATCTCAACCGTTTTGTCTTACTTAACGCCGTTTCATTAAAAATAAACCACAAACCTACTTATTTAATTATACAGACCCCAAACTATAAAACAAAACATATAAAGGGGAAAAATACTAACACTGAAAAATGAGTGTTTTGTTTACTCAAAGTTAAATCGAAGTTAAATTCGATGACGAAATTGAAACCTACGGAAATAAATTAATTTTCTTAGATAAGAATTTTTTTAATGAATACCGTTGATCCAGTGGATAGAGTCCTAGCTTCCAATGCAAAAGATTTCGTGTTCAAATCTCGTTTCAGGCAGATGATTATAAATTTTAAATACGCACTTAATTAATCAATTCTTACGTAAAGAATGAGTTAACTGTGAGTTTAAAAACCTCCTATCAACGAAGCACATACTAAATTTTAAAATATTTTTAAAATTATCCTCGACAATTTTGTCGTAGCTTGTTCCGACATGGCCCGATCGCAGCGCTGCATCTATATCAACGCCACAGGTGAAGATACAAAATATATTCATTGAGATTTTAGCAAAGACGTTCAAGAAGTAATTTATTGAAACCAATCACCACCAAATAAATATAAGGATGATTTTAAGAATGTCTGTGGACTTAGATTGGTCTGTAATTTGAGTTGATGTAGCTACGCTCAGGTGCTGCCACCTAGGGTTGATAAAGTTATGACGACCAAGCCCTGTGACAACAACCACTCCAAGGCTAGATCCCGCCTTCAGCGTGGCTTAGGTGTAAAGCACCACATACTGGCAGAGTCCCGTGCGACAGTTTGTAGAACTAATCAAGTTGAGATCCAGGTGCTTAAGTTCTAATACCTTGACGAGAGTTACTTGACGAAGCCGCGTTGTAATATTATCTCACCTTGAATGTTGTGACCGACGAGATGTGTTGGAGAATTCAATAACTCAACTGATGTTATACATATACAAGGCTCTATTTGCAAACGGATAATGTAATCCACTAGTGCAAATTTCAAAGAGAAGGGAGGAGGAGACACCCGGTAACGACATATAGACTACCTCCTTTCGGACGAACGACTTTACGTCCCATCTGAAAGGAAGATGTAACCTTGACCGTCATAAAGGTTCCTCCACTAACCCGGACTGCCGAGCAGACGTCGATGAGAACGAAGCCGTTACACTAGCTCTCGAACCCTCTATCTGTGAAATACGTGTGTCTCAGGACAGAGCGGTCACCCACTCTACCTCTGACCACGCCCGAGAGGTTGCTTAACTTCGGTGTTTGAGTGGGAACCGGCTAAGCGACCGCAGCTAAACCACTGGCTTTTATTCCAGCCAATTCGTCCATATTATAAAATATTGTTTGAAGTTAGATACAAATTACACAAAATAACAGTTTTTTATGAGCAAAGGCTAATTAAATACATACATCCACAAATTCAAATTCAATAATATTTTTCATCATGCAACACAACAGAAAGGAACATTAATCAAACGAGGGATGTAGCTCGTTGCTTCATTTATGTAACATTGTAGATGTAAGACAAATATTTGATTTCACAATGGGGCCAATAACCAACGACTTGTCCAGGTATAGCCTATCTCTGAACACATACATGCGGTAACGTAACATTACTAGAAAAGTTGGCGTCCAACCTTCAGTTAACACTTCTGACTCTCTACAGTGCATAGGAAGTCTGTGAATCACTCGAAACCTATTGTTATAAACACTCTTATTTTGTTAATACCACATTGTGAATAATTGTTAAATAATTATAATTGCATAGCATTATTGTTGTTAAGATTGTTTTAAAAGAAAAATCTAGTTAGGGTGGCTTAATGGATAACAGGTGTACTAGATTAATTCCCATAGAATGTTTGGTGGAGGTGCCGGGTTAAATGAAATCTTTGCTTCGGTAGCTAACCTAATCATCAAATCGTGTTAATTATACATTTTAAAATACATTGACAAATATAATTGCCAATTAAAGGCTGCACATGAGTCCCAGTAATATCGGCGCCATGCAGTTACATGGTTCAGCTGTAACTCAGCATGGCCCACAAATTATTGTAAAACTATGTCTGTTCAATGTTGATGATTCTTGATGACGTCAAACATTTTACTGATATAAAAATCTTATTGGTCCAATATATGCAGTAAAGTTAAATTACATTATCGAAGTATAGCCTATAGTTCAACAGTGCTAATACTGGCGTAGTTTGCGTGTGGGGTAATCTGTGCCTTTTTTATGGGTGTTCGATTTCAAAGTTATTTACAATCATATTACACTGGTGTATGGACGTATGGAAATATTAGTGATTTGAGAGTGATTAAAAACAATTTTTAAATTATGCGCAAATATGTTTGTGCAATGAAACGTGATCAATGATTAATAAAAAATATGTTTAATTAGACTCAATACGTTTGCCCCATCAACGTAAAAACACACCATTGTCCTCTTGAACAAATCAACAAATCCCCAATGACAAACCATTTGAATAAACATGGGTTCGGTATAAATTAAAATGCACAATCACGTTTTCTCTAGTACAATGCGATTCATTTAAATATGTCGGATTTTGATTTATACAGATCTCATAACATTTGGATATGGTTTTAATTTTATCTGTATCATTTTTCATGGACTTAATTTTATATTTTTTGTAAAAACAAGTTTACTCGTAACACAAAAAACATGTCTAGACTTGGCTGTATTAATAAACCTTCGCTTTTTTGACGCAGGTATGCAATAACTCATCCTAACCGCATTTCACAACAAAGAGGGTTTTTAAAAAGTTTTTTAGTAATATGTGAAAAAGAGACTGGGCAGAAATATTAACACCCCGGACTATGAGAGAATCGCCATGGACCCGTAGACTCATGCAAATGTATCTTGCAGATGACAAAAAAGTGATATATTTAGTCTGTTAAAGTTCTGCTACATATTCTGACCATCGTTAATGTAGTAAAATTATTATGTATTATAAAACTAAAAGAATTGCCAGAAAGGTTTTTACTCATGGCTATGGTTTCAAAACTTATGTTTTACGTATGTTACGTTTAGCTTATTATTGATCAAATACAGAATGCGTTGTTGTCAATGATTAAAAAGACAACAATTGAATTTCCTTTTCCAATAACTGGAAAAAAGAATATACTCCTTGTCAGCAAAGCTTTCTAACTTATTTTTTCGTTTTTGTATATTTTATCATCTGATGCGTAAACTTATGGTCATCAATTAATCAACAATTGCTCAGAAAATCCCTCACTTTATATTTCTTAACTACCGTGTGATAAATTTGTTATACCAGTGATAACATTGTTCATTATATAACAATAAATGTTGTTATAATTTTATTTTGTATTATATAATGTATTTCTCTATTAATCAGTCTGATAAAACCGAACAAATTTTGAAATTCCGTTCAACGAATCTCGTTTGCGAGTTGATTCCATTCGTAAAATAACGTATAATTCATAATTTCTGAGAAAACTAATCCTACATAAACGACGCATTGTTCTATCACCACAAACTCGCGCGTGTTACTACAAAGGTACCAACCTCCACAGTGCAAACCACTAAAAACAAACACGCTAAACTTTTCGAATGAAAATTAGCATTCGCCCCAACCAACCAGCCAACCAGCGCAAAGCATTGCATCAAAGTTAGGTTAGGCCGTGTAATGTTAGACGCGCTATTCTCTCTATTGAATCGGTCTCACTCACGGTTCGAAATCACGATATGCAAATGCGATGTCCCTACCCGGGTTATTTTAAGGTGAAAGTTGGCGGCGGGGTTGCGTCTTTTCCTCTACCGAGCGAGGCGCGATAACGTAACTAATAGATAGGGTTTGTGTCACCAAAGAGTACGCTTGCAAGCGGGCCTGTATAGTGAAGTCTAGGACTACCATTAATAACGACACGATATAAATCACTTTTTAGACACGCAAATACTGTAACAATATGAGATCAAAGCTTTTCGTATTATTATATCGCTCACTCGTCGATTGTGTCGGGGCATACAGGGTTGGATTGGTCGCTTTGATTTACTGTCCCCCACTGAAAATCAGTTATATAACTGAGTGGGTAGACTCTCAATGCAATTTATTTATTTATTCACAGTATTTTGTTAAGCGTTTCACATCATTGTTGCCAATGTTTTTCAAAATCATTATCTAGAAATGTGAATTTATCGTGTTAATAAAAATCAGGCTACGATTATTTAGTGTACAGATTCCTTATAGACTTGGATTTATATATTGTATTCTCAAATGCGTATTTAAATGTCAATTGTGGACGAGTACAAAATATTGAAATAACGGTGGCTTAAAGACATGAAACGCTTTTCTCTCAAACTCGGTTCAGGCGCAAAGTTTTTGTAAAATCAAATGTTATTTTGCCAAATATACTTAACTTAGTTCATTCCAGAAGATATGTTTACAGAAACAACTCAAAACACCATTTATTTGAATACAATTATGGTTATTATTATGGTTATTTAGTTGTTTTGGAATTGAGAAATTCATTGCGCAATCATTGTTCAATCGCTTTTTTGTTACTAGTGCTGATTTTGGCAGTTGTGCATATGCAAGTGGAAATATGACTTATTTTATCGTAGGCCTTACGGCAACTAAACTGTTATGTGACACTTTCCATAGTTACTATACTGTTATGTGACACCTACCATAGCAACTATACTGTTATGTGACACATACACACATACAGTAGTAACTATACTGTTATGTGACACCTACCATAGCAAGATTGGGCCCAGGCTGTATTCTATTCAATCGCCAGCCTAGCATACGCGCTCTACCATTTATCATCTGCAGGCCGCTACACAAACAGAGGCCGCGATCCGATCTAGGGATAGGCCACTTCTCCACTAATATACTTTACTCCATCTACATATTTTATCTTTTAAACTCGAATCTATGCTGCGACAGGGTTATTAATGGGCAACGCTCCTTGAACAAATATTAGGTAATTTATTAGATATCATGCGAAGTAGTTTATTAGAATCTGGGGTTGGTTCTAAGCATTCGAAACCTAAAGTATAATCGTAAATTACGATTCTTTTGTAGACTGAACAATTGATCTTGATATCTCATTATAGAGTGTTATTGATCCTGAAGAAATAAAGTAGTTGAATTGGGAATGGATTAAATGAAATTATGTTTTGTGTGTAAATAGCGATTTATTTACGAAGAAAAAGAAAACAATTATCTTGATAACCTAAATTGGATTATATTGTACAGCAAACAGATTGATGAAAGTATAAAGTAGTGTTCAGGGTTAGTTGATGCATTAAAAACAATGTTCCTACTGTTGTAGTGTAGAACTGTTGACCTACGTTAAAACCTGGACGAACACAGCAACTATCGGTTAGCTAATTCTACTTTAAATGTTGTGTGTGTACGATAATCATCGAAAAAGACGTTAGATTGACAAATGTTTTTTGTTGGCATTGCCTTTCAACAAGGATGATCGCTAGTCTTCCAGAAACTTTTAACATGTATGATCCGGTGCCTCCACCATGTTAAATACGGGAACAAGAGGCAACACTTTTTTAAGCAGGGTCTACTCGATACTTAACAGCTGCAAGTTTCTCAACGTAAGTATCTAGTGGACCTTGTTTTTAGTGGAACGCGTACCCGGCACCTCCACCAAAACTTCAACGTACGGAGAATGATTTAAGGTTCGTTCGTCTGTGTACATTTAGTGTTACACTTTACACTAGTGTAAGCGAATATCTACACTGGTCCGTTTTTCTGTGTCCGTGTAAGCAGTGTAAAATACACGTCGGCCTATTTTGCTCGTGTAAAGAATTTACACCGACATTGCGCGCCATAAAACGATAAACATGAGAGCCGAGACTGCAAGTAATTGTTGTGAGGGATGAGAATGGGGTCCCTTTTAAAGAAAGAGGACTCTTACCTTTTTACAATGGGAGGTAATTACATTTAACATTTAAGTACATTTCGTAACAGAAATGTGGACGTTTTTGTGTACGTCCGTATACGTTACACTAACCTACTACTTCCGTTAAAAGTAACTATTTCCGCTTTACACTTGTCAGTGTAAAGTTCGACTAGTGTAAGTCAGTGTTACACCAAATAAACCAGACGAACGAACCTTTAATTTCTGTATTCTTCTTCAACAATGTGTTTATTTCGGTCCGAACGGGTGATCGGCTTCAAACGTTGCCTCATAGCGTTCAGACAAAGTTCCGAGAAGTGCGGGATAAGCACACTTGGGTTAGTATCCAACATAAGGCATATTATATTTGCCTGTTTGCCTTCAAAAGTTAAACATTTCAAAAAAGTAATTTAGTTTATCGATTAAGATGTTTGGGAAACATTACCGTAGGTAGAATCGTTAATATTCAATACAATTCAGAAAAAAAAATATATGCTTTATTATTCCATCCATTCAGTTCTATAATGTAACTACAATTCAGAAGTTAAATAGTTACCGTCTTGGTCCAGTTGACTAAGACGCCTGCCCGGAATGTGGGAGACTCGGGTTAGAACCACGATTGGGATGGATTTTGTAATTTCTGAATTGTATTAAATATTAACAGTTAGTTAGTTTTTATTTAATTTTGTACCTTGGGAATAAAACGTGTTTAAAGGTACAATATGCCCTTCTTCAGGAGACTAACTAGTTATTTTGGAGTTAGGACAATTGTGAAGGGATGTCCGAGGGCTATTAAAGAGGACTCAATCCCATTAACGACTAAGGATAATCTCGGAAAAACCTTCAGTCAGGATTGTCAGTCTCTACGGGATTCGAACCCGGGACCTACCGAATCAGAGTCAAGTGCTTGGCGCTCGAGCCAACACTGTTGGTATTGTGTTCAATCTTACAGCGGAAAATCACTCTCAAAATAATAATGTGAAGAAATTTAAAATAACAAAATAGCCTTAACGATCGGTTAAGACCAAAGAATCTTCACGAGACATTCATGAATTCTCACTGTAGTTAAGTACTCACATTAATTTGTACAACGCTCTGGAGAAAGTTTGAAATTAAACATGTGAATTCTAAAATGAACAAAACACTGACAGTTTTATATAGAACAACATTCAAAAAACTTTATTGCTTAATTTAATTAACACTACTATTCACCATGGTTACGCTTAAAGACGACGCACCGGAAGCTCCCGTTGCGTGCCCCAGATGCGTCGACTTTATGCTTAAACATGGTGTATAGAAATGTATGATACATAAACCAATTATGTTTTTTTTTGTTTTGTATAAAAATATCAGTGTTTTGTGTATTTTAGAATTCGTAAATATAATTTCAAATTTTCTCCAGAACGTTCCACAAATTAATGTGAGTACTTACTAGCGTGAGAATACAAGAATATCTCGTAAAGACTCTTATTAATCTACGGACGTTCGTTAAAACCGTTGACTTAATTCATTTTGATAGATACACGAGAACCTTACGTGTTTTCACAAGTCCACCATTTCCACTGAATAACCATGAATAACTTCATCATCCTCTACGTCCAATTCTCGGGGGGATCTACTTACAAAACGTCAACTTTCCTTCCCGCACAACCTCATATATTAATATATCTCCCCCTCCCCCACTTTCACTTTCGGGGGGAGGGGGGGCTCATTCCACACGTTACAGACACACAAAGAGAATCCCTTAAACGCAACAGGAATTTACACACAACCCCTTTCTCTCTCTTTCACCTAATACTTTTAGACACTGCCCAAAGCAACTGACCGTCCAACCGGCCGATCCTCTCCACAGCCGTTTTATACGCACATATATTTGAGCGAACTGGCCGGAGGGGCAAATCCAATAACACTATAGACAATAGGCTTACGTTTAAAACAAAACGAAGGCGCACGAGCTCAAAGAAAACGTTGCGGCAACGCGGTATTTATTAACTACTGTGCTATTTCTCTGCCTGGTAATTGATTTTAGATGAGTAATTATGCGGATTTACGAACTCACAAAGGTTTAGTGTGGAAACCGCAACATCAAATTTCCGAGAGGGAATTTTCAAAGAACATAAAGTTGTCGTATGGAAGTGTTGGAAACGTTAAAATTGCTCAGCTGCGTCGAAAACATATTAAATATCCATTTTCAAGGCTTAGGGTTCTACATTAGTTAATATCCATTTTAAATGAGTTTAAGGCGTTTATAATCGATGAGCCGCGTCTTCTGACCCAATAATTTAGTCGGGTGTTTTTCTTATTTGACTTTTTTCTTTATTTTTGGAAACGTCACTTAACTAGACTGTTTATTAACTCTCTACCAGAAACGCATATCCATCTTAAAATTTTCGGATTTAAAAAATTCTAACTATACAGGTTGTATTTTTGCAATCGGAACTATTTTCAGGTATCGTTTTTACATGTTTTTTATTATTTTTAGTACGATATTTGAGAATATGGCCTTCCCGTAACAAACGTAAAATTCTTTATACAGACATATTTGTATTTAACTTGAAAGAAAAAGTTGAAAAAGTTGCCGTCTTTTTGAAATAAACTTTTAAGATAATTTTTTTGTATTTTTTTGGAATATTTTTTTTGGGCCAATTCTTTCAAACTGGGGTCATTATATATAAACAAAGATGGGATATACAAAAAAAGAAAATATTTATGCCAGAATTCCTACAACTCTTTTAATATAAAATTGTAACGGAAATTCAAACCAATGACAGCTCCAACAAAAACTTGACACAACACAAATCCATCTACGAAACAAAGATTGCAAAGTAAGATACATGAACAAATAAAAAGCTCATCCTCAACGGGCGGGCTTTAGCGTTTTCCTAGTTAGTTTTCACGTCTTCTGATCAATAAATTTGTCTGGTAATTGTTTTAAACTATAGCTCGAAACAATAAAATAACTCATTAATTTGGGGAACGATCACTTAAACTTGACTATGTTATACGTACAAAAATCCAGAAATGTAAAAAATACATTCATCCTGATTTAATTGGGTGAGCGAAGCGAAGACTTCAATTTCACTGACCCCCAAAAAATTTAGCCGGGTGTTTTTTTTTTGTTTTTTTTTTTTTGTTTTTTTTTCTGTCTGTTTGTTAACTATCTACCGGGCAAACGGTATATCCGATCTTGATGAAAATTTGAGGGGACCTTCGAAAAACTCTGAACTTAGAGGTGTA
Source organism: Sweltsa coloradensis (assembly GCA_024449915.1). Classification (NCBI taxonomy): domain Eukaryota; kingdom Metazoa; phylum Arthropoda; class Insecta; order Plecoptera; family Chloroperlidae; genus Sweltsa; species Sweltsa coloradensis. The sequence continues at coordinate 76,183 of JAMZAV010000902.1, read as the reverse complement.
TTGTTTTTTTGGGGACAATCGAAGAAATATTTCTCATGAATAGCGTACTTTTACGATTTTTTTTCGATTTTTAGTGCGATATTTTCGTGACATTTGGGCCGATTCTGACCAAAACGGGTGGGGGTACAATGTTCATATTTTACATGGACATTAAGGTTATGGTGATGTAGTACCTTTTAAAAGAAAAAGTTGAAAAAGTTAGCCAGATCTATAGAAAATAAGCTTTTATATAAGTTTTTTTGATTTTTATGCGATATTTCGTGCCATTTGGGCCAATTCTGACCAACGGGTGGGGCTTCAAAAGTTCATATTATACATGGACATTAAGGTTTTGGTGATGAGGTGCCTTTTGAAAGAAAAAATTGACAAACGTTAGCCAGAATCCATAGAAAAAAAGTTTTAAAATAAGGTTTTTAACGGTAAATAAAACAAATTTACAAGAAACAATAGAAACTTTACAACAATCACCTACAATGCGTGGGCAGCAAAACAAAGCAACAAAAAGCACTTGCAAAAGTAAAGATATCCCACGCAGACTAAAAATTTAAAAAAAAGCTCATCCATCAACGCGGCGGGACTTTAGCGTTTTCCTAGTTTTAAAAAAATTGTATTTTAACAGGCTGATAAAAGCTATATGAAAAATATAAACAGGTATTATCGTTTAAGATATTTTGTTTTCATTTTGTATTGTTTGAGAAAGACTCCAGTAACAAAGTAGAAATATCTTTAACAAAAATATTTGTTTAACAGTGAAAAGTCCATTGATAAATATCTGACCGTCTTTTTGTAACACACAAACTTGTAAGATAATTTACTTTTGTATTTATTTGGATATTGGTCATGTTTTTTGTCTCCAGATCCTTCAATACTGTCATTATAATTATATAACAAAAACCGTAAGGGAAACATTTATTCTCTGCATTTTCTCCCACTCTTTTTGTCCGAAATTGTCAAATGAGAATTCCAAAACAATGAACCCGCTCCGCATTTAAAACTTCACCAAAAGAAAATTCCCTCTACGAAACTAACCAGATTCAAACAACGGCCGTACGTGAACACAATAATAACCGTCAGCTTTACTCTGAAAATAATGTCGTATATCCAGTTCCTGTTTTGATTTCGGTTTCGCCGAGGAGATGTTGTTTTAGAATATTGAAAGAAAACGCCGACTAGCTTCCGCTTCAGTCTTGTGGAAGGATTGGAACCTTGCGGGAACAAATCCCACATCGACGACACGAGGAAAAACAAATACATATAAATAAGGCGGTCGGCGGAAGGGGGGGGGGGTTGGGGGGTTGGGGGTAGGGGGGGATATAAAATGGCAAAAGTATTGTATGTGTCAGCCCTTCTCGTGTGTTTCGGTCTGGTGAACACGTTTTTTTGACGCATTTAGGGGCGGGTTGTAGCAACAGAGACAAGGTGGTTGTATGGCCTCATGTTTGCTGAGATGTAACACTGTAGGGGGATCTATCGTTCAGTGGTAACAAACACAGCGTATGTCCTTTAGTATAAATACGTAAATCATACCTGTCCACTGATGCTCTTAATACTTTTATTTAGATTTGATTTGATTTTATGCTTTTTAACAAAAGTTCATGTTTACGTAACATGACATCAAATTACTGATTATATTTTTTGTTCGATGGTAAGCGCGTATTAGTGAAAAATTGCACATCTCCTTACTGACGCTCATACATTTTCCTGCAAATGAATATCATATTGCTGATGTACTGAAATATCATGTTTAAGGTTAAGTAGATTATATTATTGCTTGACTTGAACGATTATAAAAGTGATACACACTCAAAATGCAACCCCATTTAATTGTATAACATAAACATATATTGAAATCATCAAAAGACCTCACATCCTTCACTGGGTTTAGAAATTCACGACGACTAACGACCTATTTACTTAAGCCCCCCCCCCCCCCCCCCCACATCCCAGGCTCTTATGAGCTTTCAAACATTTGTCTCGTCGCGAGAATTCTTTCAAAGAAACGTTTTCACATTTTAATTCACGAAGTAAAGCGAAGATTTAGCTAATAGGCAAGTCTAAACACTTCTTGTTTTGTGAACTTGAACTCAGTTTATAACTAAAGTATCAGATCTTTCCTATAGACAATGTTGAATACGTGTTTTCCAAGCTTAATCTGGTGATTAGATGTTAAAGCAAAAAGACAAAACCTTTAAATAAGTTTTGAGAATTTCAAAAGCACCCGTTTCCGTGTGGCTTCATCAACACAGTATGTTCTCTTTATTTTTTGATTCATAGCAGTTGTCGAAAAATTTTGCCCCGACAATTTTTTTTCGACAACTGCTATGAATCAATAACTATGTCCTTTTAGCGGGCCTATGTTTAAAAACCTAATATTCATTATTTTTTTTATTTTCAATATGTCTGAATTACATAATACATATTGCTGGTGGCAAGAGTAGAGCAAGGCCCCTTAACACAATGTGCCTTTGCCACCAGTTTATGAACTAAATATTAAATTTAACAGCCACAACATATACACAACATACACTTCAAATGAATAACCTACAATAACAAATACGTTCGTTATTACCTCTATGCAATGTTACATGTCATGCTAGAGCAAATCATATTATTCATATTTTTTAACGTTTCTACTTATATAATCTATTATTATGGAGGGTATATCCATTATAAGCTTAACTTTTCCCTCCGTCCATCTGTGCACCTTAAAATCAAAAATCAAAATTCCAGTCTACAACATAACTGATTTTCAGTAGGGGACATTAAATTTAAAGCCGTCCAAGCCAACCATGTAGGCGCCGACACCATCGACTAGCGAATAATTGCAAACTAGAGATCGGAATATTTTAAGTTGGATCACCGATCAATCAAGCTGGAAACGATTACAATATTAATTATAATATAAAACATAATTATTTAAGTCAGTTGAGATTTTACATAATAATTGTGACACGATATAATGGAGAGTTATACAATTTAATTGGGTAGTGGTAACAAGTTAACGAAATTATCGCTATGTAGCAATATCGAAATTAATTAATTTTGAGTTCGGTCAAGTAAACGGAACAATTAGGGTTGATCCAAATCCGATATTAATCTGTAGCTAAGTACTGCATGGTTGCACTGCTGATGCGCATCTCTTCACTCGGCCGTACTTGATGCAAGGCTAGGCGTTTAGTGTGTATTACCACCATTGATATTAAACATCTATAGCAAGCTAGATCCGCAGGCTTGGTCCACTTCCGTGACAATTTGAAGCCATCTTGTAAGGGTGAGTTTGCATGTTAAGTAGATGGGAGCGATTTGTAGACCAAATATTTTTAAAGATGGCCGTCAGTTTGACAGGTGAGCTAAGCATATTAGCCATTAACACCAAATGATTACTTAATTCCCTTATGCAATAACTTCTTATTAAATAAAATAAATAAATAAATTGTATTTAGAGTCTACCCACTCAGTTATATAGCCTAACTGATTTTCAGTGGGGGACTTTAAATCAAAGCGACTAAGCCAACCCTGTAGGCCCCGACGCAATCGGCGAGTGAGCGATAACCAACCAAAGATCGTTATTTGTAATGGGAAATATAGCAATCAGTGGTATGGACAGTGGACAGTGCGAACACCCGCGAATCAACAAGGCCGATTCAGCACAACTCTGAATTTATTATGTGCTTCGTTGCTAGGACGGCTCCAAAGTCACCGTTTACAAACTCCTAAGACAAGAAACTGATGGACTTAAGTCCAAATCAGAAGGTAAAAAAATTCTGACTATGGCGGGAATCGAACCCTGGACCTTCTGCATTGGAAGCAGATACGCTAACAACAAGACCAACGAGCCACACAAACCAAAGAGCCACACAGACCCACGAGCCACACATCTTTTTTCTGTTTCTGTTTCTGCTTTCTGTTTGTGCACTCCCATGCTACACAAGCTAAAACAATATCAAATAATTCAGTAAAATACTTAATTGTATTAAGAAAGCATAAATTAAAACGCCAAATTGCCATTTTGAAAAGGTGGGTTTGACGCTTCAATTTTCTACGCTCGCGCCTGTGCGGACGTATTGCAGACTGCGAATCTAGCCTACTATAGGTGTTTAATATCTATGATTACAGACGTATCATGCGTGTAACTGCATCTCTGCTGCATCGTTGCGCTCAGCACTCGGCCATAGTTAAACGAGGGAGCGGAGCGACTGAGTGTCTCCATTCAACTTTAACGGCCCTCATTCTGTGATTCTGTCTGTCTGTCTGTACGTCGAAAATCAGCCGAACCGCTGAACAGATTGCGCTGAAATTTGAAACCGACATCCGGTACGAGTTTACTGAGAACTGTTAACAAAATCAGCTCGATCCATTGCGATTTAAGCCTACAATAAATAAAAATGTGATTTTTAAAAAATCGATAGCATTTGTTTAGTAGCAGCTAGCGGGACTAATTCTATGTCGCTGGCATGGCTTAGAGGTAAGCATTTAGCCTACCGCACGGAGGGTTGCGGTTCGAGGCTCATTGGTTACAACTTTTTTATATTTTTACACCCACATATTATATTTGAGGGGTGTTTAAATTGGAAATAAAAATTAGATGATTTTGTTTATCTTGGAAATTTCTCAATGTTTCACGCTAATACGTTTCGAACACGATTCGCATTTTGAATGTTCAATTTAAATAACTAGGGAAACGCCAAAGTCGTTGTTAAACGAGTGAGCGAGCCAAGTGTTGAGTACCCAGGAACATCCAATTTCCTCCCATCCATATACCCAAGCCTGGATGTAGCCCAGTATGGGGAATGATACCGCGTACTATACACATGGCGCTCACTCACTCGTTTAACAACGACTTTGGCGTTTCCCTAGTTAAACGAGGGAGCGGAGCGACCGAGTGTCTCCATTCAACTCGAACGGCTCTCATTGTGATTCTGTCTGTCTGTCTGTCTGTACGTCGAAAATCAGCCGAACCGCTGAACAGATTGGGCTGAAATTTTAAACAGACATCCGGTACGAGTTTACTGAGAACTGCTAACAAAATCAGCTAGATTCATTACGATTTAATCCTACAATAAATTAAAATGTGATTTTTAAAATATCTATAGCATTTGTTTAGTAGCAGCTAGTGGGTTGACAACTACGTGGCTTGCATGGCCTATTGGTAAGTATTTAGACTACCGCACGGAGGGTTGGGGTTCGATACCCATTAGCTCGAACTTTTTTATATTTTTACACCCACATATTATTTTTGAGGGGTGTTAAATGGGTAATAAAACTTAGGTGATTTTGTTTTCTCTTGGTAGTTTTGTAATGTTTCCCGCTTATCCGTTTTGAACATGATTCGCATTTTAAATGTTCAATTTAAATAACTAGGGAAACGCCAAAGTCGTTGTTAAACGAGTGAGTGAGCCATGTGTTGAGTACCCGGGAACATCGCCTTTTCTCCCATCTACCTTAGGCTCGATGTAGCCCAGTGTGGAAATGATACCGGATACTATACACATAGGTCACTCACTCGTTTAACAACGACTTTGGCGTTTTCCTAGTTTAATTAAACGAGGGAGCGGAGCGACCGAGTGTCTCCATTCAACTCAAACGGCTCTCAATCTGTGATTCTGTCTGTCTGTACGTCGAAAATCAGCCGAACCGCTGAACAGATTGGGCTGAAATTTTAAACAGACATCCGGTACGAGTTTACTGAGAACTGCTAACAAAATCAGCTAGATCCATTGCGATTTAATTCCACAATAAATAAAAATGTGATTTTTAAAAATATCGATAGCATTTTGTTTAGTAGCAGCTAGCGGGACGATTTCTACGTGGCTTGCATGGCCTATTGATTAGCATTTAGCCTACCGCACGGAGGGTTGGGGTTCGATACCCGTTAGTTAGAACTTTTTATATTTTTACACACACATATAATTTTTGAGGGGTGTTTAAATGGGAAATAAGAATTAGGTGATTTTGTTTTATCTTGGAAATTTGTTAATGCTTCATGCTAATACGTTTTGAACATTATTCGCATTTTAAATGTTAAATTTAAATAACAAGGGAAACGCCAAAGTCGTTGTTAAACGAGTGAGTGAGATATGTGTTGAGTACCCGGTATCATTTCTCATACTGGGCTAGATCCAGCCTTAGGTATAGGGGAGGAAAGGGGATGTTCCCGGGTACTCAACACTTGGCTTACTCACTCGTTTAACAACGACTTTGGCGTTTCCCTAGTTAAACGAGGGAGCGGAGCGACCGAGTGTCTCCATTCAACTCAAACGGCCCTCATTCTGTGATTCTGTCTGTCTGTACGTCAAAAATCAGCCGAACCGCTGAACAGATTGCGCTGAAATTTTAAACAGACATCCGGTACGAGTTTATTGAGAACTGTTAACAAAATCAGCTGGATGCATTGCGATTTAATCCCACAATAAATAAAAATGTTATTTTTTAAATATCGAAAGCATTTGTTTAGTAGCAGCTAGCGGGACGAGATCTATCTGGCTGGTATGGCTTAGTGGTAAGCATTAAGCCTACCGCACGGAGGGTCGGGGTTCGATGCCTGTGAGGTAGAACTTTTTTATATTTTTACACCCACATATTATATTTGAGGGTTGTTAAATGGGAAGTAAAAATTAGGTGATTTTGTTTTATCTTGGAAATTTGTTAATGTTTTACGCTAATACGTTTCGAACACGATTGCACATGGTGCTCACTCACTCGTTTAACAACGACTTTGGCGTTTCCGTAGTTAAACGAGGGAGCAAAGCGACCGAGTGTCTCCATTCAACTCAAACGGCTCTCATTCTGTGATTCTGTGTGTCTGTACGTCAAAAATCAGCCGAACCACTGAACAGATTGCGCTGAAATTTTAAACAAACATCCGGTACAAGTTTACTGAGAACTGTTGACAAAATCAGCTAGATCTATTGCGATTTAATCGTACAATAAATACAAATGTAATTTTTAATATCAATGGCATTTGTTTCGTAGCAGTTAGCGGGACGAGGTTGACGTGGCCTGCATGGCCTAGTGGTAACCATTTAGCCTATAGTACGGATAAATGGGGTTCGATACCCGTCAGTTCTAACTTTTTTATATTTTTACACCCACATATTATTTTTTAGGGGTGTTAAATGGGAAATAAAAATTAGGCGCTTTTGTTATATCTTGGAAATTTGTTACTGCTTCACGCTAATACGTTTTGATTACGATTCGCATTTTGAATGTTCAATTTAAATAATTATTGTGGCAAGCAGAGTGAGTTCCTGTAAGGTGACCAGACGGTCCGGTTTTAGAAGTCAAAACACTTGGCTAACTCACTTTGGCGTTTCCCTAGTGTAGTTATCTGTCTCGTCACGGGATAGGTCGACAGTGTGGGGTAATATGTACACCCGGCGTCAGAAGTAAATCAAGGGATGGTTATTGTACATACACCTTGATTTACTACCGTCATTGTTGGACTCTGATTCGGGAGGTCCAGAGTTCGAATCCCGTCGAGACCGGCAATCCTGACTGAAGGTTTTTTTCGTGGTTTTTCTCAGTCGTTAATGCGACTGCAAGAGATTGAGTCCTCTTGAATAGCCCTCGGACGTCCCTTCACAATTGTCCTATCCGCAACATACCTAGTTAGATACCTGAAGAGGGTCACACCGGTTAAATCTGATGTGTATACCCTACAGCAAGCATCCTACAAAAAATTATTTATTTATTTACTTCTGACGCCGGGTGTACAAGCCCAATATTGATAAATTTACTAGTCTAAACAGGTTGACTCGTAGAGGGTGGTTGACTGTCCGTGGTTCCCGAGTGACGTTAGACCTAGGCCCAGCCTAGGCTTTACAAAATCTACACAAATATATCTGCAAGTTTTCCTTACTATTAACCCAAATACAATGCTGCTTTGTTTGGTTTAGAATTAGTTGCATTTTCCCTTACTTATTTCTAATGATAAGAAGGATTTTTGTAATGGTTAAAAAATCAAATTGTGGATAACTAGGAAAACGCTTAAGTCCCGCCGCGTTGATGGATGAGCGTAATTTTTTTTAAACGAAAAAAGCGTAAAATTGTGATTTGTTTAATAGATAATTCTTCGATTACGCTCAAATTTCAAACGAATATATTTATTCATAAATTTAAAGTTTTGTGAAAAAATCATCACAATCGGATAAAGCATGTAGGTTTTATTCGTCGAAGAAATGTTAAAAATTGAAAAAAATCGTAAAATTGCGATTATCATAGAAATGTTTTTGATTGCGCTCAAATTTCACACGAATATATTAATTCATAAAATTAAGGTTCTGTGAAAAAATCATTACAATCGGATAAATCATGTAGATGTTGTTAGTCGAAGAATTTTTAAAAAAATCGAAAAAAATCGTACAATTGCGATTTTCATGAGAAATAATTTTTCGATCGATTTTTCCCCCCGTGCAGTTCTTCGTTCAGAGATTTAATAGACCTCCATAAAATTTCATCGCAATCAGAGTGTTGGTTTAGCCGGAATCGTGTTCACAGACACACAAAAATACAAAAAAAAAGAAAAAAAAACATTCCGGATTTTTTTCTCCAGTGTAGTGAAATGGAATCTTCGCTTCGCTCGCTACGCTCATCCAAAAACACAAAAATTCACAAATGTTCGGGATGACCCGGATATTTTGTTTGCCTGTAGTTCATTCAATTTAAACAAAAGGTAGGGGGGAAATGAAAAATTACAACAAAATTTGAAAACATCAAATTTTGGATTATTTTGGAACTTTGATATCAATTTAAGATTAAAAACCAGCATTCTCCCCTAGAAAATCAAGGATTTTTTTAAAATCTAAACATTTAAATACTTACTATTTTTAAATTGTTAAGTTAGAAAGCCACATTTTGGGTTAATACATCTTGCCCTATAAAACGTGTTCGTTTATTCAAAGAACACGAACTAGTCAGCCAATTGAATCAAACTGATTACATGATGACGTAGATGCATCGTGACGTATCGTACCCCAATGAGCCCACCTTGTAGAATGGTGTATTTTACCGATCTTGGGACATGCCTATACCCTTTTTAGCAGACAAATTTATAAAAACGTGAAAATTAAACTTGTTATAGGGTGCAGTATACCCTTTTCAGGTGAACTAGGTATGTTGCGGATAGGACAATATGTGAAGAGAAAAGGTGTTCGAGGGTTGTTTATCCATTGCATTCGCATTAACGACTGAGGAAACTTTCGGAAAAACCTTCAGTCAAAATTTACGGTCTCTACGGAATTCGAACCCGGGACCTCCCGAATCAGTCAAGCGCATAGCTCTCGAGCCAACACTGTAGTATTGTGTAGATTCCCACAGTCCGCGCACTGGACGCTAAACCAATGAAATATATCGCATGTGTCGATGACAGCGCCAGACTCGCACGGGTGTAGGAAAAGCGAACCATTATTGGAAAAATGTTGGAATATCGGGGGAAATCTCGACTCGTAGGCCTATTGGTCAGAGAAATACGAGGGCGGAGGGTTGAAGGGATTAGCTTTAAATAAGCGGAACTGTTTTTCACGGGGATGAAGCAATATCGTTTTCAAAGTTGATGGATTGATTACTGGGGGATTTCCATATTGTGTAATGCATCGAGGCTTATCGGGACGTGGATTGGTTGAGGAATTAAATATATTATTGGTAGAGTTGTGAGAAATGTCAGGAGAGAATTCCGCTAATTTACATTTTTTGCTAAGATCAATTTTATTAATCTCGAGTTTTTTTGTGGAATAATATCATTAAATTATATTTGATACCATTCGGCAAGCGCCTCAATTCAATTCCTGGTGCAGTTGGATTTTTTTTTTAAATCCATATTTAAATACTACCTCCCCTAACCAATAGGATGAAATATGGATTGAGAATTTGAATTGATACTTAATATTATACGACATTGGTAGATCGTTTTATTTGTTTTATGTTTGTATATACAAAATATTGCGCATTCTCTACCAGGCAATACTAAATGAGAAAGTTTGGTGAATAGTCTAGTGGAAAAACACGATATTTACTAAAACCATCGAGTTTCAGAATGTTGATATAAATCAATTTCGAATGAAACAAATATATTGAAATACCAATTTTGCTTTCTATGAATAAATATTAATATTTCATTTCGGAAAATAGAAACAATATACAAGCGTTACTGTTTTCTATTTTTTATAAATATAAAATGCATAACTGATTTCGTTTCATTTGCCTGAAGGAAAAATAACTTAACATAGAACTAGTAAGGTCTTTCATCAATATGAATGGAAGACTTCGTTATAATACAAAAAACAAACGTTTATACAATGTCGTTTGTGTGATACGACAAACTTGTACATGTATCGTTTATATTCTTTTACATGAACATAAACATAATCAATTATGCTTTTAAAGAAAGCATAACTTGCCGAACTATTGCAGTGAAACGTCATGTAGTCTTTTAAAATACGTATGCGATTTATAAAAACAATTTGTTTTGGATTGCCATTAACATCTTACTTCTTCCAAACCTTCGTATTTGTTCGACTATCAAAATTTCTACTAATCAATCAGAACTCTGTAGAACTCGATATTTGAATAAGCCGTGTTACACGGTCACAAAATTGGTTTTAATTCAGGAAATAAGTAGTTGAGAGTATTCCACTTACCACTAACCGTTTACTAGTAGTCAGTAGCTTGATCACTTTATCACCACTTCATTACGAGAGAGGGAGAGAGTTAGAGAGAGAAAGAGAGAGAGGGGGGGGGTCTACATTTCCGTTTCCAATCCCATTTCCCGTTCATCTCAGAAAATGTCTCTATTAGATGGAACATGTCGGCTTTAGGATGGAAGAGCCATTTAGTTATAGTCGTGAAAACTCTTGCTCGCCTCCACCCCCTCCAGCCCCACGAGGAACATTAAAACATTTCTACTGCAGGTTAAATTTGTTAAATTTACTGATTAAACGCCTATCCTTGAGTATTATTATATTGTTTCATGTTGTCTTTCAAACTTAGATAGAAGTATAATTGCATAATATATTTCAGAATGCAATTGTGTGATACTATAACAGTTTTAACTTCGGGTTTATGACAAAAAGTGCAAATAATGAGACTCAAAACAACTTAAATATGTTTATGCAATGAATAACTAGATAAAATGAAGACAAATTAATTTCTTTATACAAATAACAAGATAATTTTTTGTGTATTTGAAGCAAGTTTTGACCCACAAATAGTAAACATAAAATTAATGATGGAGAGAGTAATAAACGTTTATTTATTTGGTATATTTTACGCATATGATTAGTATGAATCGTTTACTGGTTGAAACACGGGTTGTGCACGCACACATGAAATATTGATGTCAAGAGTTCGTGAGAAGGGCAAAATAACAAACCAACCGAGTACAGGGTACATGTACAGTGTTGTGACTAGATTATTTATTTTTTATAGATAAAGATGAAGATAATTCTCCGAAAAGTGATCTATAAAGTGTAGAAAATTATCTAGATAATGTTGTTTTATTTTTATATAATTTTTTCCCAACAACAGTTTTCTTGTCAATAGTAATATTTAAACAGACTTCACAAGTTGACATGCCTCTCTAAAGAATAATAAAACATGCGGAACAACGATTAAGATTACGTAGTAAACTAAAAACTTTTTGAAGAACTTTTCATTTAAAAAATTGATTAATTATTATATTTTTGTCTACATTATTGTTGAATAATTTATCTATCAAATGCTTAAAAAGCTTAGTGAAAGGAGCTATTACACAAAAAAAATATATTTTTACACAAAACCTATAGCATAATACTACACTAAAATGACCGTTTAAAAAATTATATCTTGCAACTGTGATTTTACACAAATTTTACAATTTTTTTGATCATGAAAATAGCGAAAATTAACGTTTTGAGCAATTTCTTAATTTGGCTTTAACTTGCTACGTTTTTTCGCCACATAGATACTACACCACATCTTGAATTTGTGTACAAATATACACTCAAACACCCAAAAATGTGCATTCCAAAATCACACCTCTTCTTGGTAATCAGCATATTTTGACCGAACCACTTGATTAAATTACAAAACAAAATAAAGAGGATTTACAGAAAAGGCTGTCGAGGACGTCAATAATGAAAATAGTGAATTTATTTTGATGGTAAATCAAATGACGGTTTATGTAGAATGTTCATGTGATACGGAGACCTATAAAATTTATTGATGTTACAAATGTATTGTTAACAAATAAATGAATGTTTAATATTTAAATAGTCTGAACGTATAGTATAGAACTAGACAATGTAAGATATTTTGTTTTAGAAAATAAATCAGTATAAAATAGTACTACAACAACAACTCATCGCAATGTGCATCTTTCTTCTGGAGCTCTTTGTGTCTTCGAGTGTGTGGCACACTACGTACGTGTTCCTGTCATGGCGGCTCTCTGGTGTTGACATTGTTTTGATTGATGGTTTGTTTCTATTTATTTCCGTGTATCATTTAGACGAAGGAAATGTTGAGCACACTATAAGGTACGTCATAATGCTTTTATAACTAGTAGCTATTATGCATCAAGCTTTAATTGGGCTGGGCCTTCAATATACTGCATTAACCTAGCCCTTTAGTCTACCATTAGGACAGTTCACTCCAAGGCAATAGCCTTTAGGTTTTGGTGTTTTGGACGTAGATCCTAGCTTGGCTCCATACAAAAAGCCGAAAGTGTATATTTAGCCTTATAACAGATTAGGTTGGTATAGGCCGTTGTCTTTATAAATTAGATTAATATTTAAAATCACTGTATATGCATTGCCCCGAGTGTGATATGATTCTGTCGTCCAAGCTTAAATTGTTCCAACGTTGATGCGTTGACCAAATACACAGTACCATGAAACCTCAAATCATCCGTTACAATAAGTTTAATTGTCCCACCCCTAATAGCTTAACCCTATCCAAGAACTCAACAGCGGCAAGAAGTACAGTAACAATCTTTAAGTAGAAATACAAACTGATTGATTGGCTAATAACTAAAATTGATAGGCTAGATATGTTTAAAATTTTTGCGTTTTCTGTACGACCTTACTTAAGCATAGATCTAATTATGTTACATAAAAATCATGTATGAAGCTTTTTTCACAGGTAATAAGCTTCTAGTAAAGGTCTCCTCCTAGTTGCCAACCAGTGCTATTGTAAGGTCTTGTACAGTCAGGGTCATATATAAATCAAGAGGTCTGAAAGATACCTCTTTCACCGACATCTCGTGGTCAACTCTTGGTGTCATTATTTATATCGCCCTGTGAACTGCATTGTCGACATAATAAGAAACATGGCTGATAATGTCAAAAGAAAATTCTCTATTCACCAGAGAAACTATCAAGCCTAGAAGAAATACAATATGGAACGTAAAGAGAGCATTATATATCGATACCTTGGCCTAGGCATAGCATTAAGACTATTCCTTAGTTCTTATATTTGCCTTAGTTTCTAGTTAATTTCCAATAATTCTATATTAGCTGTCAAGTCTTATTTGCAAACCACCAAGTTTGTTTTATGCTTTTGTTTTGAGAAAATTGTATTTTTCTTCTGACTGCCTTCTAGATATTGACTATTTTGTTGACCAAGAGTCTTTCAAAGCCTCCTAAATAATATTAATAACATCAAATAGTCTAGGGAACTTCCATCGATCGATAATGTAGTTCACAGGGCAATATAAATAATGGCACCAAGAGTTGACCACGAGATGTCGGTGAAAGAGGTATCTTTCAGACCTCTTGATTTATATATGACCCTGACAGCATCCATTCTAGAGCTGAGCACATTTTATTTATGGATGTACTTCTGTTTACCCCCAATATAGCTCGCATTGCTTTATTTTGTTGTTTTTGCAAAACTGTTATTTCATTTTTTCCTAATAAGAACAGTAGGGAACTACAGTAGTCTATATGAGGGGCAACAATTGCTTGGTACAACAATATTTTTGCTTTAATAGGTATAAGTCTATGTATTCTTAAAAATAAACCTACTTTTTTGCCATCTTCTTGATAATATATTGTCCATGCTGTTTGAGGGTTAATTCCTGATCTATTATTATACCGAGATGTTTAATTTCTGTCACTACCTCGATTCTTTTACCTCCAATTTTAATATTAATTTGTCCCAAATTCTTTCGTATTTTTGGTGTACATATTATCATGATGCCAAAAAAAACTTATTCGAATCGAACGTCTTCAATAGAGATTTGTGAAGGAATGTTTGTTATAGAAAAATATATTAAAATATTTTCTTTCCAAATCAATAACGGACAAAATGACAATTTAAAACGCTTAGACCTGAACTAATCCCGATAAAAATCATACCAATTGCTCAACGTGTTCATACACATAAAATCAACATAAACTTAAACATCAACAAACATATCAACACATTAATCCACAGAAAAACCAATGTTTATCATTAAAACATCAACTTCAACAACATAATAATAATTTTCAATGTCTACATCGCTTGTCATACATAAAACGTATACATAGAGGACCTATTGACAAAAAGATTATTTAAATATGATTTAATAATCGGCATTTCGATCAAGAACTAGATTTAAAATCTAAAACGTCAATGATGCCTTATTGATCATTTCAGGTGTTAACATACAGGAAGTAAAAGATAAGCTTAAAATTGATCTAAAAACGTTAGAAAGTTGGCTAGACGCTAACAAAATGAAACCTAATATTGACAAAACTAAGGCTATGGTAATATGTACACCAAAAATACGAAAGAATTTGGGACAAATTAATATTAAAATTGGAGGTAAAAGAATCGAGGTAGTGACAGAAATTAAACATCTCGGTATAATAATAGATCAGGAATTAACCCTCAAACAGCATGGACAATATATTATCAAGAAGATGGCAAAAAAGTAGGTTTATTTTTAAGAATACATAGACTTATACCTATTAAAGCAAAAATATTGTTGTACCAAGCAATTGTTGCCCCTCATATAGACTACTGTAGTTCCCTACTGTTCTTATTAGGAAAAAATGAAATAACAGTTTTGCAAAAACAACAAAATAAAGCAATGCGAGCTATATTGGGGGTAAACAGAAGTACATCCATAAATAAAATGTGCTCAGCTCTAGGATGGATGCTAATTAAAGATCGAATCCTCCTGAATACATTGTCTTTCATACATAAAATTTATAAGGGTGTGATGCCAAAATACCTGGGAGACAAATTAACTCAGATTAAAAATATACACACATATCCGACAAGGAGAGGAATGGATATAAATATTGTAAGAGTAAGTAAAAGAAGTAAAGAGAACTCCATATTCGTAAGAGAATTAAAATTTTTAACCGAATTCCCATAGAAAAACGTGATGAGGACAATCCTAAAAGATTTAGAACAAAGTGCAATAAACAAATCAAAATGGGTAAACTCTGGCTAAGTCACATAAAAAATGTTCATTCTGAGATAAATGATTCAATGACTAATAAAAATCAATAGTATTAATGTTTATTTATACCCCTGGGTATTTTATTTGGATGAGCGAAGCGAAGATTCCATTTCACTACACTGGAGAAAAAAAATCCGGAATGTTTTTTTTTCTGAATTTTTGTGTGTTTGTTAACACGATTCCGGCTAAACCGATACTCCGATTGCAATGAAATTTTATGGAGACCTTCGAAATCTCTGAACTTAGAACTGCCACGTTTTTGAGCGCAATCGGGAAATTTTTTCACATAAAAAACGCAATTGTACAATTTTTTTCGATTTTTACAAAATTCTTCGACTTATAACACCTACATGCATTATTCGATTGTAATGATTTTTTCACAGAACCTTAATTTTATAAATTAAAATATTCGTGTGAAATTTGAGCGTAATCGAAAAATTATTTCTCATGAAATCAAAATTTTATGTTTTTTTCTTTTTAAAAACAATTCTTTGACTTATAACACCTACATGCTTTATCTATTGTATTTTTTTTTTTTTTTAAACTTAATTTCATGAATTAATATATTTGTGTTAAATTTGAGCGCAATCGAATAATTATTTCTTATGCAAATTGCAATTTTACGATTTTTTCTTTTTAAAAAATTACGATTAATTAAAACAATTAAGTTAATTTTTTTATTTTATTTAATTTAATTATAAAAATTAAGTTAATTTTTTATATAATTTAATTTAATTAAAAAAAATCTTCGACTTAGTTATGATTTTTTCACAGAACACAGAAAATCGCGTAACAACATGGCATCTCAATGCACCATATACGCTCATCAAAACGCGGCGGGACTTAAGCGTTATTCCTAGTTTTATTTAAGGGTATTGCACTAGGTACGAATTGATATTGTATATTGGTTGTATAATGTATTAATGAATAACTAACCATTAATACATAACAAATTAAAAGTTCATTCTAGAATAAAATATAGTAGGCCTACACTGATACTATACTAATGTGAATTTATAATGAATGTATTTTATGGAAGCCCACTCGGGATAATAATAGTACAATGTCTATGATTAAGGTACAATGACATAATGTGAAGTAATAGAGATGCATATGAAGATTGTATAGGGAATTGCATTATATACATGAAATTGAATATATTATAGGCCATATTGTGAAACTGAAATGTATTGTGAAATGTATTGTAAAAATAGCAATTTGCTAAATAAAAAGTGATACTTCTACTACTGCTAATGAATAAGAAGCTTCACTCCTTTTAAAACCTCCGTGCCGTGCTTGATATTTTACTGAAGATATTCATATAAAAACATAACTAGAGGCCTCATTTATTCTTTAACTACTATCTTTCAATATTATCAATGTCGCATCTTTAAAATTTCTTTTGAGGCATGATTAAAAAATGGTCACTTTAAATAAAATAATAATTTTCCCATACGCTTTAAGGCACTCTAAATTGTAACTGGATGGCAGTGGCACACCAAACAAAAGAACAAACAACAAACACAACAAAAGTTTTGGTATATAACTATACACCTGATACATGTCATTGTTTTTATTTCCACAAGGGAGTGACACATTCATACAGTCTACGCCTAGCTCCGAATAAGAGATCCTGTACCCTCGAGTTACGTCATGGAAGAATGGGAAATATTAAGAGATATCAAGGAAGAAATAGACGATGTGTCACCACTACAAGATTGTGAAACATTCCTCCAGTCAACGTCTTGCTCCAAAGTGACACAGCACGCAATTAATGATGACAGCGAAGAAAAATCGGTGAATAGACATTTTAAGGAAGAACCAGAAGATGTAAATCAACCACATGATTGCGATACATACCTCCAGTCAAAGTCTTGCTCCGAAGTGACACATTACACAATCTATGACGCCATCGAGGAAGAATCGGAAAGCGGACATCTTGTCAAGATAGAACGCTTAGACAAAATGTCTTTACTACCAATATGCGATACCTTAATTGTGACAAACTCCGAAACAGATGTGCCATTATCATTTGGTGCAATAAGGAAGAAACGTAAGAGCAAATATGTCCAGGAGAGACCTTTGGAAACAGTGTCCTCGCCAGATACGACAGATACTTCAGACCCATCATCACCTTCCTCTGAAATAAGTCCGATCGTTACCATCGATGTTATCAAAGAAGAATGCATGTTGACCATTAAAGAAGAATCCATTGAAATTTCTACATGTCCTGAAGATTTCCTAGACTGTGATTCACCAACAGAGAACGACCAAGTGACTGGTACGTTGGGCTAGTTCACTTAACAGTATTTAACTTATACAATTAATAATATATGTGCTTAATATATATTTGTTAGTTGGGCATTTATCAATGGCCTATATTTTACTCATTCATTTTCGATATGCCACTAGTCCAAATATTTAAATTTTATTTTCAGAGTCTGTGTTTCCGTGCGCCGGCTGCTCAATGGTGTTCAGCAACCCGATCTATCTCGAGCGTCATGAACTGTTTTGTCCATCTCTGAAGGAGCTCGAAAAGAAAGAAGAAAAGAAATCAGAAACTAGTTTAGGACAACTGCAGCTGGACACAGAGATCAGTGAAGCGGCAGGGAAGTCTAGGGAATGTTTTCGTGTTGTTAAGAAGAAAACGAGAAACAAACCCCTTGAAGAAGAATCAAAGCAAGAGTTTGCGTTTAGTGGAACTCCAAGAAGTTGGTGGAAAGCTTAAGTGTTGTTAAGAAGAAGAATAAGGGAAATAAACCCCAAGAGGATACATCAGATCAGGAGTCCACGTTTAGTGGAAGTTCAAAGAAGTTCGTGGTTAGCTATGGCGTTGTTAAGCAGAAGAAAAAGAAAAAAAAACCCAAGCAGAGAATCAGAGCGGAGCCCGCGTTTAGTGGAACTTCAAAGAAATTGGGAGAAAGCTCTGCGTTGTTAAGAAGAAGCAAAAGAGAAACAAAACCCAAGCAGATGAATCAGAGCAGGAGCCCGCGTTTAATAGAACTTCAAAGAAGTTGGGGGAAATCATTGTTGATGTTAAAAAGATAAGGGTGACCAAAATCGGGCAAAATCTATGGAAGCAGGAGAGCGCGACCAGTGGAGCTGCTAAAGAGATGTTGTCTCATGGCAACGATAGTCCCTTCAAGTGCGATATCTGCTCCGCGAAGTTCACGACAAAGTGCAATCTTGAGAGGCACTCTATTATCCATACCGGGGAAAGACCATTCGTGTGTACCGTGGGTGACTGTAAGGCAAGGTTTACTCAAAAGAAAGTTCTCAAAACGCACATGATGACGCATATCGGTGACAAGCCTTTCAAGTGCGCTTTGTGCCCATCAAGGTTTGTTCAAAAGAGTCACTTCGTTATCCATTTGAGAACACACACTGGAGAGAAACCATTTGCCTGCGTGACATGCGATGCAAGGTTCACACGTAAGAGTAGCCTTAAAGACCATGCCAGGACGCATACCGGTGACAAGCCGTTCAAGTGCGCCTTGTGCCCATCAAGGTTCGTTCATAAGTGTCACCTCGTAATCCATTTGAGAAAACATACTGGAGACAAACCATTTGTCTGCGTGACATGCGATGCAAGGTTCACACGTAGGAGCAGCCTCAACGACCATGCCAGGACCCATACTGGAGAGAAACCGTTCGTGTGCACCGTAGACGACTGTGAGGCAAGGTTTACTAAAAAGTGTCACCTAACAATGCACTCGATGACGCATAACGGAGTTAAAAGTTTTGAGTGCGCTCTTTGTCCTTCAAGCTTCACACAAAAAGGTAACCTTGTTTCCCATTTGTGGATACATACTGGAGAGAAACCATTCTTGTGCACCGTGGGTGACTGTGAAGCAAGGTTCACACGAAGGAGTAACCTCAGAGAACATGCCTGGAAACATACTGGGGTGAAAGCGTTCTTGTGTACCGTACGTAAATGCAACTCAAAGTTCTCTTCGAAAGCGAACCTCGCCAGGCACAAAAAGACACATACTGTTGCGTAACTCTTTATTTGGTGTTCTTGCCCTAGTGGGAACCACCAGAGCAAATAATTCCAAGTACAATCTTATCCAACAGCTGTGTGCATAAATTTTTGCATTTTTTATTTTCGCATCAATTACGTAAAAGTGTCTGAATCTCAGATGTTTACATGTTGGTTTGCTGATTATTGTCCCAATTTTCTTTTAGTGACATGGTTTGTTTGAGGGTTAAATCATATTTCCTATCACGTTCATCACCGTAAGAAATATGTAATTATTTAGAACTCGCTGTTTGGAACTGATGTTTGACTTTATATTCGCCAAGATTTAAAATATCTTCGGCTCATCTATTTCTAGTGATTAACATGAACCTTTGACAGATGTGACATTATTCTCTCCAACGAATCAGCTGGTCCACAAATACCCACCAACAAAAGCGAGTGTTATTTTCAAACCTATTGATGAGCTTTAAACATTAGGCTCCATTTTTTGTAATGATAAATTCAATAAATTGTGTTCTATAATAACAATGTTTCATCGTTGTAGCTAGTAAAAATTGTCACGTCTTTAAATTGTAATTTTTTATTTGTAAGATGAAGTGTGGACTTAAATTCCTTAAAATCTTAGATTGGATATGTGCGGTTGGCTACGTGACTGTTGATACGCCCAATCAACGACATATGTAATAACATTATTTAAGTTGGTTCTTACTAATCCAGTTGTCGCTGACGTCGCCCGTAGTTTGATCGTGTCCAACTAGATTGGACGGTGTTTCATATTTGGATGAGCGAAGCGAAGACTTCAATTTCACTGACCCTTCAAAAAATTTAGCTCCAATGTTTTTTTTATTATTTGTTTTGTTTTTTTTGTTTTGTTTTGTTTTTTTGTTTGTTTGTTTTTCTGTCTGTTTGTTCGCTCTCTACCGGGCAAACGGCATATGCGATCTTTATGAAAATTTGAGGGGAACTTCGAAATCTCAAAACTTAGACTTGCTATGTTTTTGGGTACGATCGATGAAATATTTCTCATAAATATCGTACTTTTACGATTTTTTTTTAATTTTTGGCGCGATATTTTGTGACATTTGGGCCGATTGTGACCAAACGGGTGGGGCTACAACGTTCATATTTCACATGGACATTAAGGTTATGGTTATGTATTGCTTTTTGAAAGAAAAAGTTGAAAACGTTAGCCAGAATCCATAGAATAAAGGTTTTAATATGAGTTTTTTTAGGTTTAAAATAACAATTAACAAGTAACAATAGAAACTTGACAACAATCACCTACAATGCATTCACAAAGCACTTGCAAAGGAAAAGTGGTCCCACGCAAACTAAAAACTTACGAAAAAGCTCATCCATCAACGCGGCAGGTCTTAAGCGTGTTCCTAGTTAAAAATATCGATGTCTTGTTGACCACTGTTCGCGTGTCAAGTAGGCTTCGGCGCCGACGGGATTGGCTTGTTCAGCTTTTAACAAATTTAAGGCCTCAATTAAATTTATTTATGTGTTAAATGTATTGTTGCACATACATAGTCAATTACTTTTCCAAGTGAATAACATCTAAAGGCATGTATTAAATTCGTTCGGAACATAAATTTTAGAACAGGACGATGCAAGACATTTGATTACTATTGTTTTTGGATGAGCGAAGCGAAGATTTAACTTCACTGACCCCCTAAAAAAACTAGGTCGGGTGTTTTTTTTGTTTGTTTTTTGTTTGTTTTGTCTGTTTGTTTGCTCTCTACCGGGCAAACGGCATATGCGATCTTGATGAAAATTGGAAGGGACCTTCGAAATCTCTGAGCTTAGACCTGCCACGTTTTTGGGTAAAATCGAAGAAATATTTCTCATGAATATCGTACTTTTAATATTTTATCGATTTTTAATGCGATATTTTGTGATATTTTTACCGATTTTGGCCAAACGGGTGGAACTTCAACGTTCAAATTTCAAATGGATGTTAAGGTAATGGTGATGTATTGCATTTTGAAAGAAGGAGTTGAAAAAGTTATCCTGAATCCATAGAAATTAAGGTTTTAATATGATTTTTTTTGCGGTGTATAATAATAAACAACCAACTATAGAAACTTGACAACAATCACCTACAATGCGTTCAAAAATAAATCCTTTGGGCCTCCAGATAATTCTATTTTATTAATTGGTATTACCAAAGCAAAAATTGCTACTAGGCTTATATCAAAATTATCCTTTTTTAACAAAAATGATTTTGCAATGGAAGTTGAAGAAGTAAAGAGATATTTTGCATACTTAAAAGTTTTAAAAAGCGCTCATCTTCAACGCGACTAAAAGAAGCGGTCGCGAAGCGGCCTAGTTTTAAATATAAATCATGCCAAAATAGTACTACAACAACAACTCATCGCAATGTGCATCTTTCTTCTGGAGCTCTTTGTGTCTTCGAGTGTGTGGCACACTACGTACGTGTTCCTGTCATGGCGGCTCTCTGGTGTTGACATTGTTTTGATTGATGGTTTGTTTCTTTTTATTTCCGTGTATCATTTAGACGATGGAAATGATGAGCACACTATAAGGTAGGCCTACGTCTTACTACTTTTATAACTAGTAGCTATTATGCATCTAGCTGTAGTCGTGTGGGGCCTTTAATATAATGCATAACATATCCATTAAGCCTCGCCCACCATTAGGACAGTTCAATCCAAGGCAATAGCTTTTAGGTTTTGGTGTCCTAGACGTAGATCCTAGCTAGGCTCCCAAACAAAAAGCCCTAGGTGTATATTTAGCCTAGATTTTCATGGGTATAGGCCGTCGTCTATATAAATTTGATGAATATTTAAAATCAGTTATCACTGTATCCATTGCCTTGAGTGTGATAATACGATGCTTTCGTCTAGGCTTAAATTGTTCCAACGTTGATGCGTTGACCAAATACACCATGAAACCTCAAATCATCCGTTACAATAACTTTAAACGTCTTACCACTAATGGTTAAACCCTACCCTAGAGCTCAACAACGACTTGAAGTACAGTAACAATCTTCTCAAACACTAACTGGTTGGTTGGCTTAGAGTGAAGATTTCTATACGACCTTACTATAATACATAAATCTAATAACGTTAAATACAAATAATTTAAAAATGAATTTTTCAAGGGTACTAGGCTTCAAGTATAGGCCTAGCTGCTAAGACCAGCGCTATCTTACAGTCTTGTTCGTATGCAACGCTGCAAATATACACGTTTACAGTTGAATCAAATGTCTTTAAAGTAGATATGTGTAGGTATGTTTAGCATGGCAATGTATTTTAGCAATTTATTTTTGCAAATTCTCTTCCCAAATCAATTAACCAACAATATGACAATTTTAAACTCTTAGATCTAAGCTCACGGCTTTTGCCACCATATTATTGTTTGTTCGTTTAGTCGCTTGTAGTTAGCGCAGGGTCTTCTTACAAGGGCTGAACTAGGCTATACTAATGTATTTAATGTCTGGAATGGACTAAGCTTTGGGCTTCAATATGATTAATCCACAATCCTTATTGGGAAGGTTTCTTTCAACAAAACCAGTTGTGACTTTAATACTGTCTGGGCCTAGCTGTGTCCTAGGCGCTTTGCCCAAGGTAAGCGTGTGAAAGGCCAGAACCTAGCCTTCTGCCGTGAATATATTGCATATGTATGAGTAATGGGTAGGCATTGGTTCTCCAACCACCATTGTTTTACAATCTTTTATTATTTCTCGATTTGGTTAGTCGGGAAACACTCCCGTAGGTGTAATTGTTATTATTTACTACAATTCAGAAATTTTAAAAGTGTAAAACAAATCCGTGGTTCGATTCCCGGTTGGGGAGGACCTGTCGTGGACATGCGTTAGTTTTTTAATGCACATCAACAAAAATAAAATATACCTTTTTCTTGTCCCTGAAGGTTAACTAAATGCGCACTCTTCAATCAAATAATAATTTTGCCCATACGCCTCAAGACACTCTGGATCGTAATAAGAAAGCAGTGACACAAAAAAGTAAGAAAATATAAGCAATAAAAGCAATAAAAGTATTTTGCGTGAGGCAATTTAAATGGCGTTTTCCATTGGCATGCACTTAGTGTGCACTGAAACGTTACGGTGACGTCATTGCACTCGCCGAGTGCAGCTGCACTCATGCAGTCTAGTTCGATCCCCAATAGAATAAGAATTATCAAAAATCATGCAAACATGGAGTCCTTTTCAGACGCTGATCAGCTGACGGAGTAAATAGAAGTGCAATAAAATACCTTATCAAGGGGCCCGACAACAAGGAGAACTTTATTCGAAACTAAAACTTTAATAAAACAAAATTAGTCCTAGGACCTAAGCCTTACTTCGGCATAATCATGATTCTTGGCTACACGAAGTATAAGCCTATAAGCCTAGCCCTAGCTCTAGGCCTAGAAAAACAATAGCCAAAAAAAAACGTAGCCTGCCATACCTTGTTATCAGATTGTCAGAATAGCTGCTAATTAACGACGTCATAAATGTGACTCTGAATTTTATTGTTCACTTCGTTTGAATTAAACTATATCAAATCTTCTTCATTGATGCTGCCCGACGTTTCCAAAATCAATAACAAAAACAAATAACACACTTCAATATTGTCAGCACTAGAAACGTAGCAATTCTTTCGGACCCAGTGAGGCTTAGTGCAGCACTCATTCTTAATGCACCGCGAATGGTGTCTGCGCACTGGCACTAAGTTCGCACTTGAATTCCCAATGGATAATGATTCTGTTGTTAGTTCGCATTCAGTAGGCACTAGTGCGGCCAATGGAAAACGCCCTAAGATAACCATACCTCTAAAACATGTCATGTTTTTATATCCACAAGGGAGTGGCAGGTTCATACAGTCGACAGCTAGCTCCGAATAAGAGATCCTGTACCCTCGAGTTACGTCATGGAAGAATGGGAATTGATTAGAGATATCAAGGAAGAGATAGACGATGTGTCGCCACCACAAGTTCAGGGCACATACCTCCAGAATACGCTTTGCTCCGAAGTGAGACAGCACGCAATCTCTGATGACAGCGAAGAAGAATCGGAGAGTGGACATGTCAAGGCAGAACCAGAAGATGTGTATCCACCACAAGATTCCTATACAATCATCCAGTCAACGTCTTGCTCCGAAGTGAGACATCATACAATCTGTAACGTCATCGATGAAGAATTAGAGATTGAACAAATCAAGATAGAACGCTTAGACACAGTATCTTCACGACGAATGTGCGATACATTTAATGGGACAAACTCCGAACAGATGTGCCACTAAACTTTGGTTTCATAAATAAGGAACGTAAGAGCAAATATGTTCATGAGAGACCTTTGGAAACAGTGTTCTCGCCAGTAACGACAGATACTTCAGACCCATCATCACCTTCCTCTGAAATAAGTCCACTCGTTACCATCGATGATATCAAAGAAGAATGCATGTTGACCATTAAAGAAGAATCAATAGAAATATCTACATATCCTGAAGATTTTCCAGACTGTGATTCACCAGCAGAGAAAGACCAAGTGACTGGTACGTTGGGCATGTTCATAAAATACTTAACTAAGTTTATTTATAATCTATATGTGTATGTAGAAATGTAAGTGGGGTGTTGAACAACTCTCTAAATTTAACTCATTCTTTATCGATATGCCACTGGAATGCTAGACCAAATATTCTACTTTTGCTTTCAGAGTCTGTGTTTCCGTGCGCCGGCTGCTCCCTGGTGTTCAGCAACCCGATCTATCTCGAGCGTCATGAACTGTTTTGTCGTTCTCTGAAGGAGCGCGATAAGAAAGTTGCAAAGAAATCGGAAACCAGTCAAGGACAACTGCAGCCGGACACAGAGATCAGTGGAGCTGCAGAGAAGTCGGGGGAATGTTACGATGATTGTAAGAAGAAGAAAAAGAGAAACAAACCCCAAGAAGATGCATTTGAACAGGAGCCCGAGTTTAGTGAAACTTCAACTAAATTGGTGGAAAGCTTTGGCGTTGTTAAGAATATAAAAAAGAGAAAGTATACACAAGAAAATGAATCAGAGCAAGAGCCTGCGTTTATGGGAGTTACAAAGAAGTTGGTAGAATGCATTGGGGTTGTTAAGAAGAAGAAAAAGAGAATCAAACGCAACGAAGATGAATCAGAGGTGGAGCCCGCGTTTTGTGTAACCTCAAAGAAGTTGGGGGAAAACATTATTGTTGTTAAAAATACAAGAACGACCACAATCAGGCAAGATCTATGGAAGCAGGAGAGCGCGACTAGTAGAGCTGCTAATAGGTCGTTTTCTCATGTCAACGATAGACCCTTCAAGTGCGATATCTGCTCCGTGAAGTTCACGGCAAAGTGCAATCTTGCGAGGCACTCGAGGACCCATACCGGAGAGAGACCATTCGTATGTACCGTGGGTGACTGTAAGACAAGGTTTACTCAAAAGGGAGTTCTTAAAAGGCATATGATGGTGCATTACGGTGACAAGCCGTTCAAGTGCACTTTGTGCCCATCAAGGTTCGTTCAAAAGAGTCACCTCGTTATCCATTTGAGAACACACACTGGAGAGAAACCATTTGCCTGTGTGACATGCGATGCAAGGTTCACACATAAGGGTAGCCTAATAAACCATGCCAGGACACATACCGGTGAGAAACCTTTCGTGTGCACCGAAGGTGACTGTGAAGCAAAGTTCACTCAAAACGGTCATTTAACAGAGCACTCGATGACGCATACCGGAGTCAAATGTTTTGAGTGCGCTCTGTGCCTCTCAAGGTTCACACGAAAGGGTCAACTTGTTACACATTTGAGAATACATACAGGAGACAAACCTTTTGTGTGTACCGTGGGTGACTGTGAGGCAAGGTTTACACAAAGGTGTAACCTTGAAGATCATGCCAGGACCCATACTGGTGAGAAACCTTTCTTGTGTACTGTACGTAAATGCAACTCAAAGTTCTCTACGAAAGCGAACTCGCAAGGCACAAGAAGACACATACTGGAGAGAAACCATTCGCGTGCTCCGTGTGTCCCTCGAGCTTCACGAGGAAGAGTGGCCTCACCAAGCACAAGATGACGCATACCGTCGCGTAACCCTTTGTGTGTTATTCTTGTCCTAGTGGGAACCACCAGAGCAATTATTTCCAAGCACCATCTAATCTAACAGCTGTGTGCATACATTTTTGCATTTTGTATTTTTCGCGTTAATTACGTAAATATGTCTGAATCTCCAGCTGATAACATGTTGCTTTCTTAAATTTTAGTCCAATTTTCTTTCAGTGACTAGGAGTGTTTGTGGGTTTAATATATTTTTAACACGATTATCACCGTGAGAAATATGTAATTTAGAACTCGCTATTTTAGAACCGATGTTTGACTTTATATTCGTCAAGATTTAAAAGATCTTCGGCTCATCTACATCCTAAGTCGTTATAATAGAGTTGAAATCATGTGAAGTGATTAACATTAACCTTTGACAGAAGAGACATTCTATTCTCCGCAACGAATCAGACAGACCACAAATAACCCACCAACAAAAGCGAGTGAGATCTACAAACCCTAATTGATGAGCTTTAATTAATAGTCTTATTTCTTTGTAATAATCAGTCAAATAAATTCTGAACTATAATTATACAAATGTTTTAACATATTGAGTCAAAGTTGAATCAGGGTCTATACTTAGACTTGGGACAACCTTAGTATGTTTATATGAATAAATAACCATAGCTTCTCACTCTTTGACTTCTCACTGTACTTCTATCACTTACTTAAGCCTGAATTCATAGTCTGTACATAATCCAGAGGGTCCCATTGTTGCAAAGGTCCTTGGATTTTTATGGGTCAAATAACATGCATTAGAACAAAGTTCTTACCAACAATGGGACGTTCAAGGAAAGGGTCGAATATGAACACTTGACATGCGAGCCCATCTCTATTTTCTTAATCCTATTTCTTCTTCACTCCTATTTCTTCATTTCACCTCTTCTTCATCCCTGCTTTGCTCATTGACTGATGCTACTAAGAACCTCTTACTATTATCCAGAGAATTATCAAAATATACGTTAAAGTTCCATATATTAATTATTAAGTTATTAATTTGTTAAATACGTTTTATTCTAACTTTTGACACGAAGTTTATCTTGCCCGAGTTCAGTCTTGTGGTAAGGGTATCTACCTCTAGTAAAAATGTAGCTACACGTTCTTTGTAAATTAAAATTTTTATTATTTTGTAACATCTTGTATTCACTTATCTATTCCCCAAACCTTGGGTTGGATATTCGTAAACGTGAATGTGTATGACAGTTTCATTTGAAAAATGTGTTCATTCTATAGGATTGAAGTTTTACAATCATCTGCCGTGAAAATATATATAATACACTTTATGTCAAAATATTTCATTTAATAGTATTAAATGAATGTATCTATGAGTGGCAGAAATTTTTTATTTTTATTTTAAAGTAGAACTACATGCAAAGTTTCGTGTTTGGTCGGTGGTTTTTATTATACTTGTCTTCATATACAGGTAATTGTTACATATTTATAATAATATATAATGTAATATTGATTATGTTACATCTCATTTTTACATACTGTAAAATTGTTATCTATTTACAATAAAAAATAAATATGAACTATTACTATGTCACATACACAAACAATATAAAATTTAACCTTTAAATAATCCCTGCAAGTATTTGACTTCTTTGATATCCGTCGGCCGCGGGAACTTAAATTATCTAAATCTCAGCCTATGCTCTCTATTAATTACAAAGTTATCGATCAATATACCGAATTTCCCAGGCTCTAGCAAATAGATTGTATACAAGGTATATTTAATTTATATAATATTATCCTGGGAACTTAGACGAAACTATTTCGTCCACGGCATAATAGCAATGAGTAATTAACTCTCCAGTTTGGGATTAGAATTAATTGAAATCGAGGCTCTGTCCTTGGTAATAATTGTCGCATTCGGGGGGTAGTTGTAGCAGTACACAGGGTTGTAATTTATCATCCCCTGTAGCTCGGAGTGGGGGATGAGACTAAACTGTTCAGCGTACGTAATGCGACCGCCGGGAATGGATATCTTATTGACTTTCTCTTGGCTGGTGGAGGTGGCCATAAGCCGGTGAGAGCTGCAAACGTACTAGTACAAATGTTTGCCCTACGCTGGCAGAGCAGAGCTAGTGTGCTGTGAATACAAGGTAGATTGATTGATGTTTGAGATTAGAGTGAGTTTATGGGAGACTAATCAGGACGATGAGAGGGGGCGGAAAGGGGGGATACGAGGGTGAGAGGCGGGGGGGGGGGAAGTGGGGATGCCATCTTTGCAGCGTATATGCGAAGTATAAGCAGCCATGTTGAAGAAACTGTCCAATTGGTGATAGCTTTACTTAGGTATTAGTTATAGCCTTTTTTTTTAGCATTTAGCTAATGGTTTATACAACAAATTTGACACACACAAAATTAAACGACAAATACAATGATACATAAATTAAATACAAGGTCAACTAACACGTTCTTTGAAATACTTTAAATC
Source organism: Sweltsa coloradensis (assembly GCA_024449915.1). Classification (NCBI taxonomy): domain Eukaryota; kingdom Metazoa; phylum Arthropoda; class Insecta; order Plecoptera; family Chloroperlidae; genus Sweltsa; species Sweltsa coloradensis. The sequence continues at coordinate 47,267 of JAMZAV010000902.1, read as the reverse complement.
ACTATGGGCCTACCAAAAATATGAATATTGGAATATAATATACACAAGTAAACACAATACAGTTTGACATCACATATGAATAGCTAAGATGTGTATTTATTGTCTGCGCCGTGTTCATGAGGACTTTGAATTAATGTGGGATATAACATGAATAACAATCACTTCATAGTAAAATAGTAGGGGCCAATTATGGTTGCGGTTGTAGGTTCGATACCTATTTAAAGCTAACCATTTTATGAACCTCACTGTGGTTTTACCAAAAAAAACTCTTGAAGTTTTAGAATACCTGCCTTTGCTACGTATTAGGAAGAAGGGTTGGGGGGTGGGGGAGTAATTGTGAGGGTGTGTGAAAGCTATTGTTAAGTCTCAATATCAAAATGCGCAATTCAACATAGTAAAACTTTGAGAATAAAAACTCCTGTAAGGATTGTTGAACTCTTACAGACCTGATCCTATGTAATCACTCTGATGAAAAGAGACATTTCACATTTATGCTAACGTGGAAATGTTTGAAATCGTTATTTCACTAACATTTTAGACTTTTTCCTTTCTTCTTTCGTACACTTTCTACGAACAAATAATATCAAATTGAACAGCGAATATCTGTATTTTTCTTTTTAAAACAAATTTATCACCAATCTTCTCAGAACCCCATTAACCGCATTTGTACCCATTAAAAGAAAACACAAAACTACAATCTCTCTTCTCTTTGTTAGTGGATCCATTTGGGCAAGTTTATCACCGTTCTCTGCGAAATTACAACGCCTGCACTACACCACTCCGGCCTAATATAATAGCTATTATTAACGTAATGTTACCACCCACCAGCTGTAACTAGGCGGCTAACTTTGACCCCCCGAGAAGGATTATACCCACTTTATCAACCAGTACACGTTACATATATAATCCGTTGCCCTCTGGCTTCTCGCTTAAGCTTGTCTTTGAATGTGCGCTACTCGACTACGTATGCGTGTTAAATGTTACACATGGACTTAATAACTTGATTAATTGAAGATAAATTATAACATAAATGGGATTTTTCGTTGTCATTACTTAATGAAAGTATAACTTGTGAACTAACTTTATTAACGTTTTAAATACACTTTTTACCAATTTTCAGACTGATGATAATATAAATATTAAATTATAACGAAATGTTATTATATATTGAGACAATCATTCAATATTAAAATACTTGTAATGTGATTAAGTTCCTCAGAAAATACTAAAAAATATTAATAATTATTGTTTTTACAAGAAAGCGAAAATGGCGAATCAAATATTGAGTTTCACAGAAGCTACTTCATTATGATAATTAATAATTTATATTGGTGTCAAATCAAATGTTGGTTTGTGTGGAAGGTCCATGTGATGTGGAATATTAGTAAGTTGAAGTAAATCGTGTGACTTTCAAAGTTGTTCACCTGGGAATGCTTTATTATATCCTGTGAATGTGTGTTTGTGTGAGAAGCGATGCAGATGATGAGAGCTAGAGCTAATGCGCCACTGCCTTCTTACTGGCATCAACAGTTCAAGTTTGTGTCGTCAGAAGAGAGTTTCGAGCGCCACGGATGCAGTTGTTGAAGCGAGATGATTGGTGCTAATGACTCGACGACAGATACGCGGCAAAGATACGATACCTAGTCTTGAAGACGTGGTGAAACCTTGATACCGTGGCGTCGGGGGGGGGGGGGGGGGGGGAGTGAGCTGAGACTGCACTTTCTCTTTCTCCCTCTTTTACTAACTATTGGCATAATGAAAGGTTTCTTAATCACGAATTAAATAAATTGTATATACATTGATTAGTTTTAAATCAAGCTAAATGAAGTAATTCAGAATATTGTTTGTAGATTGTGTTTTTTTCTGCTATGTACGGTCGTGGGCGATTATTATGAGTCGTACGTTCTTCTGACACGAAAAAAACATATTTTTCTACTTAGGGATCGAGTATTATGCCTTTATAGTGAATTAAATGGCTGCGTTTAATTGAATTTTTATTTATAATCTAGTTTTTGCACATATTGACACATTTTGAAGTTAGATTGGTTTTTAAGAGCCCCCTCTTCCGCCAATATGAGCATGCCTCTTGTTTTTATATGAAAGCAATATAAAAAATGCAAGTATCAAAATGCATAATATGCAGATAGGTGGTCTTGATAAATATTAATAGCTAAGCCATCCGGTGCGAGAATCAAGAGATTTGGAGGAGGCGCCGGGTATGGTAAGTGACAGTTTTATAAACGTGCTTTGCGCTTCCTATTTGACCACAAGGATAACCAAACACATACTGTGTAATATTTTGTATCATAGTATGGTTCGTTGGTCTTGTGGTTAGCGTCTCTGCTTCCAATACAGAAGGTTCAGGATTCCGGCTTTAAGCAAACACTTTTTTAACTTCCATCAGTTTTTGGTTTAGGAATGTGTAAAAGGTGACTTTGGAGCCGTCCTAGCCACGAGGCACATCATAATTTCTAAGGTTGTTCCGAATCCGTTTTGTTGATTCTGGTACCATCTGCGGGTGGAATCGTGTCCAGCTTGATTGATCGGTGTTTTCTACTTAAAAATGCCGGTATCTTGTTGGTCATTGCATTTATATAAATAACCTGTTTATTAATTTCTTATTCAAATATCTCACAGTTAAATAAGTAACCTATGGAGTATTAAATTATTTCTGTGCCTGCAAGTTTTATGAAAATGTCTTCTATTATATTTACCTTGCGGTACTCGACGGTCACATTTACATTATTTTCCAACCATAATATTGATTTAAAAGGTCAGTCACCGTCTATGTAATCAAGAATGAATAAATTATGGGATTTTGAGTGAACTGGATTTTGATTATTGTAATATTATACCATGTGCATCAAATTTCCATTTGTTTGATTTGTATTGTTTAACGTCACATTTAATTGCACTTAGACTATTTAAGACGATGAGTTGTGATAGATGAGAGTGAAGGATGAATAGAAGGAAGGAGGGGAAACCCGGTACCGGCATGTAGCCTACTCCTTACGGAAATTATTAAGGAGACCTACGGCTTAACGTACCATCCGAAAGGACGGTGCAACCTTGACAGTCATATAGGTTCCTCCACTAATCCGGACTGTCGAGCAAACATCGATAGAACGAAGCCGTTACACTAGCTCTCGAACCCTTCATCTGCTCTAACCAGCGGTATACGTGTGTCTCAGGGCAGAGCGGTCACTTACTCTCCCCCTGACCACGCCCGAGGCTGCTTAACTTTGTTGTTCAAGTGGAAACCGGCTAAGTGACCGCGGCTAAACCGCTGCAAAATTTTATGTTTGTGCAAACGAAGTTTTAAAATTTATTAATATAAAAAATAAGAATGAAGACCAGCTATTGAAAGTGTGTTACTTTAAAAGGCACACACATAGACAGACACACATTTAATGTTATGATCTAGTTATAATGCGAGAGAGAGAGAGAGAGAGAGAGAGGGGGGGAAGGTGGAAGACGAGAGAAGAATACTTTATTAAGAGGAACTAAATAGCCATCTTCTTGTACTTGCATCTTGGCCGAGTATCAAATCCATATAGTTTCCCCGGTTATAAGAAACAAACTCAGGTTTTGCTCTGGACGCATCTGAGTTGGAGAGTCTTGAGAAACTCTCCAAACTTGTGGAAGTGCGTACTCTCGCTGTCCGAGCAGCCGTGTGGTGTCTGCGCTCGGCGAGTTATACGACAGTTGGGGGTAGAACCGAGAAGAAAACGTTGCTTCGCGCTCTCGACTTGTAGGCTGAAACAATGCCTGTCATCGGTACACTCGTAGGTGAAACCAAGTGGTTCTACGTTATACGTAATGTAATGTTATAGCTAGATCCTATGGTCACCAACACCATTATGTATATTCGTTGTTGGAGCATTGTCAACAAAAACACATTGAAGAAGGTGAAGTTCTGTTTTCATCGTGAGAAAAAACACACAGACAGACAGACAGACAGACAGACAGACACAGACAGACAGACAGACAGACAGACAGGCGCAGGCAGGCAGCAGGCAGGCAGGCAGGCAGGCAGCAGCAGAGCATCGGCAGGCAGGCAGTGCAGGCAGGAGGCAGCAGGAGCAGGGGGCAGGCAGGCAGTCATGCAGGCAGAAAGCAGGCAGGCAGGCAGGCAGGCAGGCAGCAGCAGGCAGCAGCAGAGCAGGCAGCAGGCAGCAGCAGGCAGAGCAGGCAGCAGGCAGCAAGACAGACAGACAGACAGACAGACAGACAGACAGAAGTGATGCAAATAGGAGAGATACGTTAACAGATAATTTTACCAAAATATAAATCAAATAAATGAACTGTGTTTTATCCCCAAGTTATATGTACATTGACCTATAACTTGTAATGGGGAATGTGTCCTTGAAACGCCACACTCGTTGGTGACACTCCATGATAGACGATCTTGAATCAATACAACGTCCATCTGTCGTTGATTCAGCCAACTCGCACATCGGAGAGATATTCACAAAACTGCTGAACTGATAACTCCTCCTTGCAAATCGAATCTTGGCGCGATAGCGATACACACACCCTGCGAGGTCTAATGTGAATGCATAAATCATATTCTGGTCTGTATTCGAGCTAGGTTTTCGATGTAGTTTACATTTATGAAGCTGTAGTTAGTAAGAGGAAAAACTTTTCTTAACTACTCTGGTAGTTAAGAAACTTAAGTTTCGAGGCTCTGGACTTCTAATAAACGAGTATTACAGGTTCTATACAATACAATACACAGCCTGCAAATATAGAACGCTACATGCGTGTGCGTTTAGTTACACCAATGATCTGAACGCATTTTTTAAGTTATGTTTTAACAATAAAGTTTCAGTTTTGGTGGAGGTGCTGTCTCTCCTTTTCACGAACTTAATTATATCTATTCAGAATACAACACATTAACCTAAATACACAGGCATGTCTTAACATGCGTGTGCGTGTGCGTTTGCGTGTACGTATCGTTAAAGCACTGATCTGACGCAATCATTTTAGTCATATTTAATACATTCAGAAGTTAAAATCCATCCGATCGGGCTTCGAACCGAGTCTCCCACATTCCAGTAGGCCTTAGCCAACTAGACCACCGAGATGGTAACTATTTAACTTCTGAATTGTAGTTGCATTATAATAAGAGTGGATGGAACAGTACTGCAACGATATCTTGAAGGCGCCTACCTGGAATGTGGGAGACTCGGGTTCGAACCCCGATCGGGATGGATTTTTTAACTCCTGAATTGTATTAAATATTAATAATTCCACCTACGGGAGTGTTTCCCGACTAAACAAATAGCGAAATACATTCCAGTCATGTTTTAACAATAAAGTTTTAGTTTTGGTGGAGGTGCCGGGTCTCTCGTCTTTTTCACAATCGATATTATGTTTATTTAGAAAAGCGTTTGTCGTGTGCGTGTGCGTGTGCGTGTGCGTGTGCGTGTGCGTGTGCGTGTGCGTGTGCGTGTAACTAGGACTGCAGCGAGACTCGTGCTTTTGGTCTAGTGAGGCCAATAACACGAAGTGAATTTACATTCACAACTCAGAAGTCACAAGTTAACAATGAATATGGATTCTTGGGTGAAATACGACCATCTTTTGCACAGTTTGTCAAGTTACAGACGTTGAGAATGTCAAGAACAAACATGTACAGTCTCTCGTTGAGTTCTTCAAAGTCGTCATTTTACCTTTGCCAAACAATTTATTATACGATTCAAAGTTATAAATTGCGTTGACAGGGAATTTAAAGATCATTATGATGACGTATGGAAACGAGTGAGAGCCTGCGTGATAAAGTCAAGTTTGTACTTTAAGGCGAATTAGAGGTTAGGTTGATTATGTCAAGTGATTATAACCTACTCTTTTGAAAGTGCGAAACGTAGTGGCTTCTGCCTATGGTTGTTTCCAGAAAATATCACTGATTCTACTCATATAATTTAATATTTGCAAGCCGGCGGTTTATTCACAATTTATGATAAGTGAATATTTCTCTTTAAGTTTGGCCTGCTCATTTGATTCGAGTACAAGGAGGCACTTTTTGATTGTAAATTGACCTATTTTCGTTCTGACGCGCATTCCCCACTGCATCACTATGCAAACTTTAGGTCTCACAAAAGAATTTGCGAAAAGTCTATAACCACATTACTGTGTTTTGATCGCAGCTTGTCATTATTTAAGTGACCAATTTCCATACTGGTAAATTTTCCGGGACAGTACCAGTTTTCTTGTTGATTTCCTGGAGCCCCAAAAAAGATCGAGTTGACTAATAAACCCGAAAATAAAAAATGTAAACAAATTCTCTCTAATTTATGCTTTTTTAAAAGTAACTCAGCCATATAGAGTACTTTGATTACAAGAAATAAGTTTACTCCTTCGAAATTTCGGGGTCATAAAACAAAACCTATAATATATGTTAATTTCTATATTTTCTCTGTTCTTGACTTCTTCTTTATAGCAAACGAAACTTCATATCCGCCTTGAAAACGTTGGAATTTGAGATATATTTGCCAAGCTGAAAGACAATGTAACGTCAGTTGAGTAAAGCATTTTGACAGCATCACCAATGGAGCGTGATGCTTCCAACGTTGTGTATTGTAAACATGGCTGATGCCAGCTAGGAGTTCACTTATCTCGGCGTGAATGTTTGAGGGAGGGTTCTATCATCAGGGCTGTTTACTCTGCTCTGCTGGCGCGTACTATAGCAGATCTGCCAGGATTGTCTATCACTTACGAGATGTATCTGAACTCTGAAGTCTTATCCAGGAGCCAACAACACGGAACTCGTGCCAACATTCCCTCGATCTCCTAGCGCGCATTCGGGTGACATCAGAACAACGGGTCACAACTATTTTAACTGTTATTATTAATTCAATTCAGAAATTAAAAAGTCCGCTTCAACCGGGAATCGAACCACGGACCTCCCGCATTCCTTGCAGACAGTGTAAAATATCTGGATTGAACAATAACACTGTAAACTACTGTAAAACAGTATTATTATTTCAATTATTTTATTATTTGAAAATCAAGTCAATAAATAATACAACTGAGAACATTTTGCTGCAAAATAAAGGGATGCTTAAATTTACTGAAGACATTTCAAAGTTTGCTTGCTCTACAATTTATTATTTTTTGAGTTCACACATTTGACAGTTAGCAAAAAGCGATTCACTCGCCCAAGATGCATCCGACGTATATGAAACTTTGATAAGTTGTCAATAAAGCATACATGGACAGCCCTGCGGTCATAGCATTTTTAAATTGTCTTAATCTGCCAGAAAAAAATCAAGGATTTAGTCAAATTTTGGAGTTTTTAACAAAATCAAACTTCGTGAAAATTAATTAAATATTTTAAATTATTTTAATTTTAAAACAAAACTTGGAAATGTGTTACTGCAGAGCCCTATGTTTTCACAATCATGACATATGTTAAAAAAATTAAACACCTGTGGTGTCAGTCGGCCGAGCGAACAGCAATTTGCCTAAATCGCATGTCCTATATTCTCTTAAGTTTGACTTATTGTCCTTTACGAATCAGTTATTATAACTCACCGTTATAAATAACTAAATTTAAATAAAAATAAGTAAAACATTGCCACGTGAAGAGGCAGGCTTCACAAGTAGAAGCCATCTCTCTTACGACTCAGGTTCTGACTCACAGCTCACGGCCGCGTGGAAACAAAAGAACGCTGGACACGGCACCAAACAAACACAAATCCGACATAATCTCGGGATCCCGGCCGCGTAAATCAAGAGGGCTGTGGGATTTATACATTTCTACCGTCACCACGAGGTTTTCCCAGAAGAATCGAGGTCAAACTATAAAAATAGTGCGCACGGCTGTAAATTATACACTTCAAAGCTAAATAGAACAAACTGAAATATAAAAACATTTTACGCTCTAAAATATTTTAAAAATAAATTGGATTGGTATTTGGATGTCGTGGTTTAAAATAAACTGTTATTATATCTATAAAATAACTAAAATCTATTATATGTTACTAAATTATTGTTGATGGTATCCACGATATTTTGGAAAGATCATTAACAATCTTCTGTGACCAACGAGCTAGAGAAATGAGTCATATCTAAGAGAATTTTCCTCGGTCATTTTCTTAAGAGCAAATAGTGATGAATATTAATTGACAAAGTTCCGTTTAGTTTGTATTTGTATTTGTCATATTTTATTCGCATTTTCTGTTTTTTATAAAAGTCTGAATAATAAATAAGTTTAATCAAAGAAATAATATGTCCCATTAAGTTTATTTCAATATTTTCGGTATGATTTCTCCGTACCGTACAAACGGATACTCCTATAATATTGACAATTCTGGTGACCTTCGAAACTTCATTATTTCGATTTTATGACTATGGGTGCAATCAATGAGTGTGTTTCCATGAAAAATTGCACTGACACGACCGTTTAGATAATCATGGGGGCTATTCCTGAGCGTGCTCGAGATGCAAACGGAACTAAAAGAGTAGTTTCACAACTAGATTCATTCTTAAAACCTTATTTTAAATTGATATAACCTGTAATTATAATATTATTAAACGATTAATAATATTTCGTTATTATCATTATTAGATATTAAATCGTAGTAATAAGGATTAAAAACTACGTTTTATAAATGAAATGAGTTCCGTTCCGTTTGCATTACCAGCAATCTTAGGAATAGCCCTCATGGTAGATATAAATCCAACCAAATACAAAAATTTGTAAAAAAAAAAAAAAAACGGCAGCCAAGCTCTCCTTCAAAAGTCTTCGGCTGTGAATGCTGTGAGATATAGAAGTTGAGCCAAGCTTTTTATTCTTTCTCCCTAGTTTCGCTTTGAAAATAAGTAAGATCATTTCGCCTGTTGACGAGCGCCAAGCCAACGATTTTTGTGGTAAAAAAGTAAAAATTTTAAACTCGAAATCATAAAAAAAAATCTTGGCCATGAACCAAATTCAATGGCCAAGCCATTTTTTTTATATTTCGAGTTAAAAAATTTTACTTTTTTACTCCAAAAATCGTTGGCTTGGCGCTCGTCAACAGGCGAAATGATCTTACTTATTTTCAAAGCGAAACAGGGAGAAAGAATAAAAGCTTGGCTCAACTTCTATATCTCACAGCATTCACAGCCGAAGACTTTTGAAGGAGAGCTTGGCTGCCGTTTTTTTTTTTACAAATTTTTGTATTTGGTTGGATATTACATCTTTTTGTTGTTCGTTTGCTATCAAGGTGTGAATGATGGACTTTGAATGATTAAATTTGTTAAGTTCAAAGTTGTTTTTGACATTTTTGGGCCCACGGTCCCCCCAAAGATACCCCTTGTGTTTTAAGCACTAGATATTTATTTAAGAGCATGTTTAATTTCAAGCTTGTACAAATTACTACGCCTGAGTAATTACGCGTTTTGATTTTGATTTTCCCCGGTCCCAATTGCCCGGTTTTGGTTATATGAGGTACATCTGAGTGTGGCCCAAGTTTCAAAGTTCTAAGATGAACCGTTTTCTCAGTATAGCGTATTATTCATAAGAGTACGGAATTACCTACTTTTGATAATTTTGGTTTTCTCCGGTACCCGTTACCCAATTTTGCTTTCCATATTCAAAAGCGATAAAGAATCTGAATATGAGAGATATCAAAGTGTATTTTTTTTACGTTTGAAACATCTCAGTTGTAGCGTTTTCTTTGAACGATTCATTTCTTAAAGTTCAGATATGTTTTTTGTCATTTTTGGGCCCATGGTCCTCCCCAAATTTAGCCCCTTGTGTTTTGGACGCAAGATATTTAAAATGGTTTAATAGCATGTTTAATTTCAAGTTTGTACAAATTACCACGCCTTGGTAATTACGCGTTTTGATTATCATCCAAATTTTGATTTTCTCCTGCCCTGTTACCCGATTTTGGTTTTGAAAGCAAAAGTCACTGCGTCTGAAGTACATCTAAATAATGTGGTCCAAGTTTCATAGTTCTAAGATTTACCGTTTTCTCTGTAGGCTAAATTATTCTACGCAGAGAACTCCTAGCCAGTCAGCCAGCCAGCCAGCCAGCCACCCAACCACCAGTCAGCCGAAAGGAATTTGACGATGTTGAGAGCCTTTTTTAACACAGACTGAGTTGTCGGATCGTGTTGATTTTTTTTTGGTATGTCATGGACCACATACCAGGTCATATACCGAGTTTCAAGATTGTAACTCTTTCGGGGCGGCGTGTGCAGATAGCTGAAAACCCCCCAACTCTGGTAGCTGTATATAGGGCTGGAGTTCGTGTCGCCTAAGCAGTCGCATGCGCTTGTCTGCCGGGTGACGACCGTCGCCCTAGATGATTATACTCTCATCCATCAACGCGACTATAAGAAGCGTTCGACAAGCGACCTAGTGTATTCGTTACAGTCAGCTGTCTAAGACAACTCAATACAGGTTTTAACAATAAATAAGAGTCTGCGGATTGTCCAAGTTAAGGTATTACGTGGTTTTGACAGAGCATAATCCAGAATTCTCCTTTTATTGTGGATTATGTAAAGAAACCCTTCAATCCGCGCTCTAGTTTCCACTTCCAGCGTTGAGCGATAAATGCTATGTCTAATGTAAAGATTAATGTATTTTAAACACAACGGACTTGTTGGAAATAAGAACAGGTGAAATCTTACAAGCGAGAAAATATATTTAAAGTTTATTCTAATTCTATAGTTTATGTTTTCTGACAACGGTATAATCTTTCAAAATCGATTTTCAAACGAACGCCCCAGAAAACAGGCTCATAAATTACTGAAACGTCAGCGCGTCTCGCGTTCTAAGCGACGGCGAGTCGGTGTTTTTGAAGGTTGTCATAAGCCATCTGTGGTTTTCCCGCGTATTTCAAACGGGCAAAGTGTTTTCGGAGGGCAAAGCTTGACGTGTGTTGTTTGGCTCAAAGCAAAGCTGTCATTCGCAGCTTAAAGCTTTGACCTCGTCCACAGATCCCGTTTCCTTTAACGGGAACTCATAAAACCATTAGCAATGTTCAATGGCGACTAGAATACTCCCTGTGAAATGTTCTATTACTTTAATTCAATCAAATAATAGCGTTAAGCGCGCGACACTGATTCGGGAGGTCCAGGGTTCGAATCCCGTCGAGACCGGCAATCCTGACTTAAGGTTTTTTCCGAGGTTTTCCTCAGTGCGAATGCAAGGGATTGATTCCTCTTAATTAACCCTCGGACATCCCTTCACAATATTGTCCTATCCGCAACATTCCTAGTTAGTCACCTGAAGAGGGTCACACCAGATAAATCTGATGTGTATCAGTATACCCTACAGCGGGTATCCTATCAAAATTTATTTATTTATTTATTTAGTTGGATAAGCGTAGCGAGCGTCGCGAAGATTCCATTTAACTACACTAAAGAAATAAATCCGGAATGTTTTTTTTTCTTTTTTTTGTCTGTTTGTTAACACGATTCCGGCTACACCGATACTCCAATTGCGATGAAATTTTATGGAGGCCTTCGAAATCTCTGAACGAAGAACTGCCACGTTTTTGAGCGCAATCGAAAAATATTTCTCATGAAAATCGCAATTTTACGATTTTTTTCGATTTTTAAAAAATTTCTTCAGCTTATAACACCTACATGCTTTGTCCGATTTTAATGATTTTTTCACAGAACCTTAATTTTATGAATTTATGTATTCGTGTGAAATTTGAGCGCAATCAAAAAACTTTTTCTCATGAAAATCGAAATTTAACGTTTTTTTTCTTTTTTAAAACAATTCTTATATGCTAAACAACCACCTATATGCTTTATCCTATTGTAATTATTTTTTCACGGAACCTTAATTTTATAAATTAATTTATTTGTGTAAAATTTGTGCGCAATTGAATAATTATTTCTTATGAAAATTTCAATATTACGATTTTTTTCCTTTTTTTAAATTACAATTAATTAAAAAAATTTAAAATTTAGGTTAATTTTTCATTTAATTTAATTTAATTTAAAAAAATCTTCAACTTAGTAATGATTTTTTCACAGAACAACAGAAAATCCGCATAACACATGGCAGCTCAATGCACCAATTACGCTCATCCAACAACGCGGCGGGACTTAAGCGTTTTCCTAATAATAATATGCCAGTTTCAAACTGTGTTCTGAAGAGAAGACATTCGATTGTGTTGTGTCTATTTTAATAACGAACGAACAATTTTCATTCTACTTAACGTAGAATTAAATGATATTTTCTGTATAAATGTTTCATATATTTTAGTTTAAGGGTATCTGCATCATTTTTTTATTATTTTAACAAAGACTGGTTTGGCTACCCTCGGAAGTAAAACACTTAGCAAAGAAAACGATTTTTTTCTTATTGTTGTAACTGTCAAATGTCATTTAAACCCGTTGAAGACGACTGAATAGTCGTCGAAATATCGTTATTTATTTAAAAGAGCATGGTGTATAGTCCAACTAATTCATCCCATTATTAAAATTAAAGTTGTTTTGAATCGGCCCTGTTGATTCTGGCGTTGATCCGCGGGTGTTCCTACTGTCCATAAAACTGATTGCTTTATTTCATATTAAAATATCGATCTTTGGTTGGTTATCGCTCACTCGTCGATTGCGTCGGAGCTTACAGAGTTGGCTTGGTCGCTTTGGTTTACTGTCCCCCACTGAAAATCAGTTATACGACTGAGTGGGTAGACTAAATACGAATGTAATTATTTTATTTATTTAAACGTTTGTACAATTATTTCCTGAGGTAAACAACAAAGGTAAAGTAAATAATAAAAATATGTTACGAAATGTTCATCAATGTTACAAATAAAACTCGTATGTTTAAATTCCGTCTATACTCGCCGAATAAAACTCTCTATCGAAATCTCTAAAAACGTTTTGTCGAACCGAATTTGGCCTCACGATTGAGGATTGTCAATTTAATGGCTGAAGAGTTTCTAAAAAGTTCCCTCCACCTAAAACCACTTTATAATGTCTAACACTAATCACGGACCCTCGTGTCAGCCACGTGACTGGAATGTCGGAGAGAGGCTTTCTACACGGAGAGAGCTAAGAGCATATTTGCAGGTGGCGCGATCTACGAGGCCGAGCGACACATATAACCTAGTCGGTCGTGTAGGTTCGTGGCTTTTAAGAGCTGGTTATTCAATATTTGAGTGGTTTCTTGCACGACCTGAATATTTCATTGAATTTCATACTGGCTTTTGGTCATTAGTAGTAAAAAAATCACTGTGGTGAAAATTGAGGACAGTTTTGAGGACATTTCTTGGATTGAAACGGCCATAAAACTGAGATTTAGCCTTAAGTACTTACCAGTAAACACATAAGAAACTTTATAGGGGCTACGTACAAATGCACCCTGTTCAATTGCATGCATTTCCAGTTTAAGCGTGTACAGTTTTAATTAGTGACGTTTAGCTTAAGCTTTACTTCCTGTTCATATTTACAAACAATTGAATTAGTCACTGAATATATATATATTGCAGTATCTAGACTTACCCATAATGTGAATGAATAATCAGATGAATTTGAGATGATTTACCTCTTGTCCCTTCCATTACTTAATACAACGCACAGAACATTTGTTTGTTATTGAACCTCCTGGGTCTAACAATTAATTCTTAACCCTCAATTCCACCTAAAAGGGCTGAAAACATTAAGATTAACTAATTTCCAAGAACATTAATCAACTTTTGTGCTATTACTTCTTTCTAATAAATTTGCTTCATAAAAAAGGTAAATTTGTAGTTTAAAAATCTGCCTCCGAACGACTACCTAATCTTTGGGCGAGTAACTAGGTGTTTGAAGAGGAGTAAGGATGGAACATTTTATTAACTTAAACTAAGCATTTAACTTTTGAAAAAAGAAACCAGTCAGAATTCCGGGACCTCACGCAAACCTTCAGGCGCGGTAATCGTTGAGCCAAACCACGTGTGTAATTCCTAACGAGACGAATTCTCTCTGTGATTGCCTCTCTACACGAATTATGTCATATTTGGAGAGGAATCGTTTGTTTTTTGCTTGCGTTTCACAATCTAAAATGACAGTAAATGTTCTCCGATTAATCAAGTGTCGCTGGTCGAATTCGTCCCAGCGAGTGATTGGCTTTAGTAAATATCTGACGGTCAGTCAATGGCTAATACCGTATAATTCAGGCGGTTGGAGAAATCCGCTTTTACGCTGTTGCCAAACCACGGACGATGTAGGGACAGACATACATGCGGGGAGAGGGGAAATAAGGGGAAATGAGCGAGTAAAACATATATTGATTGAATGGTTTAATAAGGCGGAATTAAAAGGGTTGGGGCTGTATCTCTTTCTACCACACTTACAATGTGATGATACATTTACGATTTAATGGCCACATCTATTCCTAGATATAAATTAAACATGCCAAACTCGTTTGAAATACAATTCAACTAAATGATCGAGAAACATGTAATGGTTTATTATTTTAAATGTATAAAGACTAGGAAACGCTCAGTTGGACGCGTTGATAAGCGAGCACGTGCTATAGCTAGACCCACATTGCACATTTTTTTAAATTTAAAAATTTGCGACGTTCGCTGTCCACAGGGCCATGTTTCCAATATTATTTATTATTGCCAAGGTATTTGGGTAAACCCGTGTGTAAAAAAACCTTTACTTTGTGGATAAAATCCACCGCCATCTAGAGGACCTTGACTCCTTGGGAAAACTATTTAAACTCTTTGGTGACAAATAATACACTCTTCCTCGAAAGTATTTTGTTTACTTCTAGGTGGCAGTGCATTAGAAACTTCGAGCGTCTTTTCTTTGCCATGGCAACGTTACTTTTGTTATAATGTAATTTCCATTTACACTACTTATCGGATCAAAATAAAATTAACATATTCGTGACCGGACGGACATTCTAAATGATTTGGCTACCTCAGATTTTGTCGCCGTTTAGTTTAAAAAAAAAACTTTCGATTAACTTTAATGTAACTTTTTAACTTTTTGAACGATTTTGCCACAAAACTAATGGCATTCAATCGAGAACGAAGCTTGCGGATGGTCAAAATTTCAACTCGATCCGAGCCTCCGTTCGAACGTTATGGCGAGACATACAAAACAAACAAAAACCCAAAAACGTGTTCTTTTGGGCCAGGGAAAACGTTCTTTTGTTAATTACCATTCCTTTATGGTAAAATAAAATTTTTTAAAAATTTTCTTAAACGAATTCTAATTTGGTTTGGAAATGATTTTTCCCGTTCTTACAAAACTGTTTTTGAATGAATTTAAATTGGAAAATTGCTGCCAAAAACAAGGGTTTCATAACGAATTGAAAAGGAATTTTGGATCACATTTAACTCATCGGTTGTGGACACGTTAGGCGGGCTTTTTCAAAAAACTTAAAAAAAAAACAAACAGGGGAATAAACGGAATTAATTTAAACCCTGCTTCTCCTTAAATTTTCCCACCTTTTGTTTTAAAAAAGTTATTTTAAAATACCAATTTTAAACGAACTTCAAGTTTTAATTTTTCCTATTTAAAATTTGTTTTGAAAAGGGGAATAAAATTTAAAAAAGGCAAAATAACTGTCATTAACGTTTTTTTAAAGTAAGGAAAATTTTAAAAAGTTGAATAAGTAAAAGGTATAGGAAAGGGTGCTATTTAGAACGAAAACTGAAGGAAGAAAGAAAAATTGTTTTCCCCGCGGTTTGAATCCACCCGAACAAATTTGCATCAAACGGGCCTTAAATTTTCCCGGACATTTTTTTTTAAAATTAATTTAGTGGTGGATTTCTTTTCGGTTCTGTTTGACTTGGGCTTTTTAAAAGTAGGTGGCTTAAAAAGTTTAATACGCGGTTGGGAAAGAAGACGGGAAAAGCTGAAGTAGGTGATAAGGTTTTTCGGCTGCGTACCAAATTTTAAAAACGCGCTGGATGTGTTTGTAAAGGGAAAAGTCGGGAGCTGGGGTTTTGTCATAGTCAGGCTGCGCTACCTGAGTTTTCCCGCGCTGGCGGGTTTGACACTTTCAGCTAGACGGGAAAAACGCTGAAGCTCAGCGGTTGATCAAGGTATCAGGCTGCGCTACCTGAGTTTAACCGCGTGGGCTGGTGACACTCTTCAGCTAGACGGGATAAACGCTGAAGCTCAGCGGTTGATCAAGGTATCAGGCTGCGCTACCTGAGTTTATACCGCGCTGGCTGGTGACACTCTTCAGCTAGACGGATAAACGCTGAGCTCAGCGGTTTGATCAAGGTATCAGGCTGCGCTACCTGAGTTTCTACCGCGCTGGCTGGTGACACCTTCTAGCTAGACGGGATAAACGCTGAAGCTCAGCGGTTGTCAAGGTATCAGGCTGCGTACCTGAGTTTCTACCCTTTGCTTGTTTAATTTAAGCTCAGCGGTGATCAAGGTATCAGGCTGCGCTACCTGAGTTTATACCGCGCTGGCTGGTGACACTCTTCAGCTAGACGGGATAAACGCTGAAGCTCAGCGGTTGATCAAGGTATCAGGCTGCGCTACCTGAGTTTCTACCGCGCTGGCTGGTGACACTCTTCAGCTAGACGGGATAAACGCTGAAGCTCAGCGGTTGATCAAGGTATCAGGCCGCGCTACCTGAGTTTATACCGCGCTGGCTGGTGACACTCTTCAGCTAGACGGGATAAACGCTGAAGCTCAGCGGTTGATCAAGGTATCAGGCTGCGCTACCTGAGTTTCTACCGCGCTGGCTGGTGACACTCTTCAGCTAGACGGATAAACGCTGAAGCTCGGCGGTTGATCAAGGTATCAGGCTGCTCTACCGTGGTTTATACCGCGCTGGCTGGTGACACTCTTCAGCTAGAGGGGAAATAAACGCTGAAGCTCAGCGGTTGATCGAGGTATCAGGCTGCGCTACCTGAGTTTATACCGCGCTGGCTGGTGACACTCTTCAGCTAGACGGGATAAACGCTGAAGCTCAGCGGTTTGATCAAGTATCAGGCCGCGCTACCTGATTTTATACCGCGCTGGCTGGTGACACTCTTCAGCTAGACGGGATAAACGCTGAAGCTCAGCGGTTGATCAAGGTATCAGGCTGCGCTACCTGAGTTAACACCGCGCAGGCTGGTGACACTCTTCAGCTAGACGGGTTTAAACGCTGAAGCTCAGCGGTTGATCAAGGTATCAGGCTGCGCTACCTGAGTTTATACCGCGCTGGCTGGTGACACTCTTCAACTAGACGGGATAAACGCTGCGGTTGATCAAGGGGAAATACTCAAACTTAAACTAAGAGATGATGGGGAATATGGATTTGTTTATATCACAACATGGACGAATGGCATCGCTACCTTCGCTACAAACTAAAGATATAATAACCATTTTTTATTAAGTTTATTAATTAATTACATTTAATATTCCTTTTGAACCAAAGTTATTGTGTTTTAAAACATTGCTGTTGTAATATTAGTAATTCAAATGTTTACTTTGTTATAAGTTCTTTGCTGTATCTGCATCCAATTGAGTAGATTTATAAAGTTGTTTCCCTTTGTAAATCAGTTTTTTTACTGAATATGATGGACATTAAATAAAAAATAAAAAAATCTTCTTTTATGCATGATATAGCCCAGTAAACCAACAATGAGGGCATATGAAAATAAGAAGATAAATCTTCACACCATATGCAAGTATTTTCTAGGGAAACTGGATTTGTTGTAAGTGACAGATGCATAGAGAGGAAACCAATTTACAGCCTGCTGATCAACCATTGTTAGATTGACCGATCCAAATTATTGAAATAAACAATAAATTAATTTACAAAACATTATAATAAACTAAGTTACTATATAAATGATTAGGTAAAATATTGCAGAATCCTTCAGAATTGCTGTAGCTGTTATTTATTATTAAAAATGGTATCAAAAATTCTCGAACGAAGCCTTGAAAGATATGAGGCACTGCTGCGCGAGCTCCTAAAACAGACCTTTCACATCCCAATACCTTAACTAAATTTGGTACTTGATTGCAGGGTCCGGTAAACAGGGTAGGTTCATGGTTGAGTGTCCTTTACGGAAAGTGTCACCGAACTTTACAGATATGAGACTTGACATCGCAGCACAAAAGTATTGAGAAGAAACATTATTAAAGGATATAAATGTTAGCCTTGTGTTACAGACCTTTCCATGCGATCTCTATTAATAATATACAGTCTAAGCGACAGAATACCTATTTCATTTAATCCCTTTCCGAGCTAGAACTTCAATTTTATATTAGCTACCGTAGCAATATTAATTAAACATGATCCTCGAGTATCAACCTATTTGTATAAAGTCGTTTATTTGTTTTACAATCTATAATTAAAAGTGCTCGTAATGATCGTATATAGCTGTTACAAAAGTATCTCGTTTGGGGCTGTCCGATTTTTTTTAAATCGCTGCTCATATTGTAATTTTCATCCCGCCTTTAATGTGAAAAATATAAAAATAACTTAATTGTTTCTGGCTTACGTTATTGGAAATGAGTTAATTCTGAAAATATATTGATTTTTTGAATAACACCAACTGACTGATAGCAATTCATCATACATTGTTTTGTGGAATGCACTAGACGAGCCCGGCACCTCCACCAAATATCTTTTTTTGGAACATGTTTGAATGTTGATTGCATTTTTTTAAATTTTAAAATTATTTCATAATATTCCCAGATCTTCGTATAATCCTATATTGGATATCATATTAAAGAAAACCACAATGAATTGCTGGTAATTATTTTATATTTTTCTCGTTGAATAAGATTTGGTTTAAGTTTGAGCTACGTTTTGTGAGTATCTATTGTAGTGTTACGAATAAGAGTACTGGATAATCTGATTCAATCTGAAAATATTAAAATGCTTTGGAATAAATAATAATAATAATAATAAAAAAGCATCTGAAACTCATTTCCGAGTAAACGAATGTGTGTGAACAGTTCAAAAAATACAAACGGTTCTAACTATACCACTGAACCAAATGTATTTCTTGGAGTTCTGGCTGTGTTCTCCCTCATCAGTCGCTCTCACAGTTCCCACCCTCCTCCCAGGATCGAACCAGCCATCCTAGTCCCTCCATGCACACATTTTAAAACTTATATTTATGCCAGTTAATCCCAATTTACGCCCTCGTCGTAGATCGAACGTGTTAAACGTCAACTTTGAAGATATTTACGCCAACACTGATCGGCTAAAAAACTTATGTGTATGGCTTTATTTTTTACACTCAATATGGTTAAAGTTTATTGAAAAAAGTAAATTATTACATCGTATACATAAACTGGGGATCGTTTCTTTTGCTTTTCCTGTGGTTTATGAGAAACTTACACTACGCAGAAAGTATAATATCGCGAAGATAAATTTTAGTAATAGTTTAAAAGGAATAACATATAAATCGAAAACCTCTCCTTCAATGATTGTCAAGTATGGAGAGTTCTCCAAGATAAGGACGACTTTTCTGAAAAAGGGCATCTTTTAGTTCATCTACCTAATTAATAATTTTAATTAATGATTAAATTTATTATTTGATAAATGTTATTGAAACTTTAATTTTGTTAAATTGTACTCTACCTGTAGTATGTACGTAATTTTAATTAAATCACTTAAAAAACAGGAAACATTAACTTTTAATACGAACTTCATATATATCAAGTTTAATTAAATTACTTATTTTAATTTAAAGTAGATCCTTCTTAACTAACGCTCCTATCTCAAATCAAACAATTTTGATATTACTTGTCCATTTTGTCACAATATTTTTAATATTAAATTATTAAAATTGCTGTTCTACAGTTCATAACATTTATGTAGATAAAAATTTTAGATGTGTTTTTAATTTTCGTCAAGAAAACAAAAAAAAAATTATGTCAAGAAAAATATATAATTTAAATATAATTATAATATATCGAAATATTCTGTTTGATATAATATTATAATTGTCTCAATTGTTTTTTTTAATAATAATAATAATAATAATAATAATAATAATAATAATACAACAACTATAAAAAATTCATCATCAAATCCAATGACAATGATATGTGTAGAAAATGCAAAAGTTTACGGAGACAATAGACCATGTTATAGCTGGGTGTCCTTCAATTGCCAACACGTGGTATCTCAGTAGGCATAATCAGGTAGCAAAGATAGTTTATCAACATCTAGGAATGAACGCACATCTACTTGTCAATCCACCTCCTTATTACAAGTATTCTCCTGCACCTGTGATCGAAAATGCAGAATTTATAATGTATTGGGATAAACAGGTTATAACAGACAAAACCATAGACCACAACAAACCGGACATCATTTTATGCGATAAATCTAACAGAATTACATATCTAATTGACATTGCGATCCCCATGAGTAAAAATATTGAGAACACCGAGAACACTAAGGTGGAAAAATATCAAAATTTAAGTCAAGAAATAACAAGAATTTGGAAAATGAAAACTGTTACTGTCGTGCCTATCGTGATCTCAGCCACTGGAGTCATACCATCTTCCTCTCTGCCAGCCTACAATGCCTGGGTCTGTCTCCAAATCTCTACATCAGCATGCAGAAAGCAGTCATCCTTCAAACGTGCCACATAGTCAGAAGATTTTTGCAGTAATCACTCTCTTTCTCTCTCTCTCTCTCTCTCTCTCTCTCTCTCTCTCTCTCTCTCTCTCTCTCTCTTTAAAAGATTTTGCCATACAATTGCTTGTTTTATAGATAGAAACTTTTATTGATTTTGTTATCACACTCATCTTTATTATTATTTTGTTAATTAGATTAATTTGTCTACAGTAATATGTGTACTATACTTATGTTTTCACGCTGTTATAATGTAAACTTTTGTTGGGCTTGGGCCTCACCCCGCCTTGTGTATACCAGGACGCAAATGTACCTGAGATTGTTTGAACAATAAAGAACCACTATAATAATAATAATAATAATAATGATTATTTTCACTAGACGTGTTTGTCACATGTAATGTGCTTCACGACTGCACGAATTAAGTTTTACTGTTTACCGTGGGAATTTAACATGCTATATGCTCTTAAGGTGAACTAGGTATGTTGCGGATAGGACAATTGTGAAGGGATGTCCGAGGGCTGTTTTAAGAGGACACAATCCCTGACAATCGCATGTACGACTGAAGAAAACCTAAAAAAAACTTCAGTAGGAATGCCAGTCTCGACGGGATTCGAGCCCGCGACCTCCCGAATTAGGTTGGTACTGAACGAATGGAATACAAACGTAAAAATCTTCTTTGTTAAAAATCGTGTTTTGTTCGTGTGTTCAATCATTTTCTATCATTTTCGTTGTAGGCGTGTTCATCTCTGCCTCTTGAATGGCAACACTGCATCTTGAATGGCAACACTCCGTCTAAAGGGTAAAGTCTGACTGCTTACAAAAGCAAGAACGCCTTCGCATTGCACAGAGCAAATCTTTTAAATCGTTCTCCATTTATCAGACTAAAATATCAGTAATATTCTTCTCGCATTTTATTCCGACCGGAGTTTTTCTGAATTTCAAAACGATGCGATGCGCTTTATATAAAGAATAATAAAATATTGTCACGTACCTGGGAAAATCAAGCAACAAGGATGAATCAAAGAGGGGGAATATGGGTGAGGCAACATTCATCGAATAATACGTTCGTCAGCATAGCAAGAATGCTCAATAGCATTTTGTTTTATTTTATTTTTACAAAGTTTCGTGCAAACAATAATATGTTTTTCTGAATTTCTAAAAGCGTGTTATTTTAATAAAATTATTTATAGTTCAAATATAATTATTCGCAAAGCAAAATCGTCGGTATAATTGTTAAGGCAATGTGTCGCATTTATAATCGAAGTTTGTTCAACAACAAAAACTTTCTTTATTGACGTATGAACAACAAAAACTTTCGTTATTAACGTCATGGATATAATATCAAAACACCTGTCAAACTTGAGAAAAGCGTGAACACAATAATGAAGTATAAAGATCAATCTATTTTTATTTGTGTTTCTTGTTTATAATTTTCAATCTCAATGAAAGTCTTATGAACTACCAGTTAACATTTTGCAAAACATGTTATGCTCATTAAACGAAAAAGCTGAATATTCTGGTTATTGAGTTTATAGGGAAGATGCAATATTTTTTTTCTACCTTATACTAACTTAGACGGTTTGATAGCTCGAGACAACTTTTTACAATGCAAAATGACCATTTAAAAGTCCGCTTGATCGGCATATCCATGTAATATCACATACAGTCTGGGGAAGCACTATTCTACCTTAAAATTTAATCTTAAAAAATGTTTTTTTGGGACGATGTTAACAAGGGATGAGCTCATGTCGCTATCAAAGCACATTTTAACATTTTCGAAAATGTGCTCTTAAAGCGACAATGACACATTCTTACTTATCATTTTGGTGCAAACCACAACTCGATCGGACAAACGATAGAGCTTCCAAGTGATCCAGACTAAATTTCTTCGTTCTGCGCAAAAACCTGGTTTTCTCGAGCTCAGCCAACAGTCGAAACATATTATTTAACTTCCTTTGAAAACAGTGATCCACACACATTGTTAACGTAAACTCAGACATTATAAAAGTAGTTAAATAAACGGGAAGTATAATCGAGGTGAAAAATGCAAAGTACAAATTAAAAATTAAAATATAAAAACATTTTTTGAAGCACTGAAAACACAGAAGGATTAAGAAATAGGACAAAGTCTTCTGAAAAGATTATAACAGTGACAAATAGTTATAACAAACAACTGACATAATCAGACTTTGTCAAAACCACACTCACATCATGTCCTCAATGAGACATTATTGTCACCCACAATGACGTGTTATATTTACTTTGATAATCAGTTGTTATAACTAAAAAGGCTAAACGTAAGATAAATAATTAAATACAATTTCTGCTTTACGGTCTACTAGACAGGAGATGAACCAACAACTCTCTGTTGGATTGTAATGCGACTTAGGCTTCTGAAGTGAACCAATCACAGAATCGCATTTCTATTACGATAATTAAATTAGTTTCATGTTTTGAAACTTCTGGTTTATGTTCTAAACCGTCAACTTGGGGTGTGTCCGAGAGATGAACATTATACTTGCTTACCTACTCGTTCTATAGGTTTATGTTCTAAGTTTTGAGATAAAACCGTTGGAAACAAGAGTCAATCACCACAAAATCTAGTTTGTTTAACATGTAAGAAAAATAAGAATGAAGAGAATAAAAATGTGCACCCTTTTTGCAATTGTTTTAAATACTCGCTTAAAAAGTAGTCTATTACAAAATTAATTTCTGATAACATGTGGGTCACAAAGGTGACCAGTGGCGTATCTAGGGGGAGGCTCGGGGGGTTCGCGCCTCACCCGCACCAGAAATCCAAGCTTTAATATCATATTCTGAAAATCATCTAGGTTTACGCAAAAAGTTAAATTCATCTATTAATTTATCTTTTTTTGCGTTCAGCAAAGCCCCATAACTTTTTTCTAAAACACAAAATCAAAAATACGTATTTAATTTAAAAAATTGCACCGACGGTGCTATTGTGGGGAGAAGCCCCCCCCCCCTCCGAAATATATTCTTGCGTACGCCACTAAAGATGACGAACAGTGAATGAGTTTTATTGAGGCTCTTGTTTAAGAGTTACAGTACAAAAGAACTTAACAATATTCGATGATTGTATGATTACAATAGAAACAATATTATGACTTGGATACATTTGCTACATACCTAACTTTTACAAATGTTTCTGCAAAAGTTGCCATCTAAAACTATGGTTGCAACTGCCAAGTCAGTGTGGTTAAGAAATGTTGTTATCGCCTGAAAATATGATTGAATCGAAAATTAAAATTATGAATAATGATCCTCGGAATTGAAAATTTTAGAAATAATATACATCATTAGTCAAATAGAAAGATTGCGACAGATATGGAAATGAAATTGAACAAAAACTATTATAACAAGTTCTATTATTGATGACATTATATTTCACTATTTGAATCTTCAATATTGAAAAGCTCTATATTATTATTTAATAATCGAAAAGCACCAATTTATTTTTCCAATTTTCTTTCTCTCTCCGAAACTTCATCCAAGGTGTCTCGTTTCTTCCTTGCGGTTATAAATGGCACCTGGTGAAAAGTCTTTACAGAAAATCGTCTCCTCTTGACAAACTCAAAGCATAAATATTGTACGAGATTCACTTGAAATTTGTTGCAAACTGCACCTCGGCACACCTGCACATTGTTCCCTTGTACATAGAGCTTAAATATTTAATTGCAAATAGAGCATTACTGTCACATTACACTGATGAGAGTGTCCAGATTATCTATGTGAATTAAGTATTAACGAGCACACGTGGATAGTTCAACAATGTCCTTTAAACTTGCATAGGGTTTGGTTACGTAAATGGGAATATGCCCGACAAGTTTCTATTAAAATTAATGTTAAGTACCTAACTTGGAAACTAAAGCTTTATCACAAATTACAATATAAATTGCAAAATGTTTCTAACAGGAACTTTATGTAAATATATGGAATTGTAAACAGTGTTATTGGCAAAACGATCAACAATCCGCGGTGATTTTACAGTTGAGTAATAGAAATAATAATTAATATTTAATACAATTCAGAAGTTAAAAAATCCATCCCGACCGGGGTTCGAACCTGAGTCTCCAACATTCCAGGTAGGTGCCTTAGCCAACTAGACCACCGAGGTGGTAACTTTTAACTTTTGAATTGTATTAAATATTACAATTCCTCCTACGGGAGTGTTTTAAGACTAACCAAATCGAGAAATAATAAAATTAAAAGAGTCTTTATTTTACCTTGGCTACGCTTTTCAGACTTTTCTTCTACTTGACCAAGTCAACAAAAAAAGAACACTAAGCCTATACACATGGTAATTTGTGCATTACTAGTACATTTTCTATTGTTATACCTTTAGTTTGAGATTTTTTTTTTTAAATTTTCGAAATATAATTGAGCGAGCGTCTTCTCTTCTCCTCTTGACTCGAATGGCTCAAATGTCTGTTTTTTTTCTGTTACTGCTTCGATACAGGTCGCACCGTTTCTCTGATCGACCTGAAATTTTGCACACATGAACATACCACCTAGGCGGGTTGCTGTATAGTGTTTGAACAGAATCCGATCGTTGGTTATATATATATAAATGTTCCGATCGTTATGAAATTTTGCAGGTTCAATAAGTACAACATTCTCTCCTATTTTACAAATTTTCAGCTAAATCGGTCAAGACCTTAAAGACTAATTGGTATGTAGCATTATGGGAATGTCGTACTCGGGTCGTGTTGCACGGACCGTCGCTCGCTCAACAACGACGACGGGACTTAAGCGTTTTCCTAGATTTTAAATATATTAACCCGAATATATTTTTACACAACAATATATTTACAAAATATAATACGATTAATATAAATTAAAATATTATTTATAGAAAAAATAAGTGTTCTAGAGTTCCCATGGCTGTACACTGCAAAGACGGACACTGCCAGTGTCTACCTCCACTCCCCCCCCCCCCACCCACCGCGCTTGATGTATATTAATGCCCACGCGTCGCTTCCTACTTATACGACGTCATTATACATGGTATGTTCAGTGCAGGAAAACATTTTCATGCTCATTGTGTCAACAACTCGTGATTCCGGGGTTAAAACAACAGCACAAGCTGAAAGTATAGGCTGTTCCTGTTAATGTTACACTGGATTCAACTCTGGGCATAATAAAATAACATTTTATCACATTGTGTGGCTCGTCGGTCCAGTGGCTTAAGTCTGCTTCTAATGCAGACCGAAAGATGGAGCTGAAGCGTAAGGCTATTGTAATCACACTAAAATCAAAACCTTAAAAGTCCTTGAAAGTTGGCTGAATGAAAGAACACTTTAACGAAAAGCAAACAATTTTTTTGTGGTGGCGGGGGGAGGGGGGGAGGGCGGGACATAACCTCACTATCGGTAATTATGTTGTTTTTTTGACACTAGTGTATCCTGCACATCTAGGTCAAAATTAAATTTTCTGAATCGGTTTGCTGGATTTAGGTTCTAAACACCTTCAGCTTCAGCTTTAGCTATAAGGAAAAATGGATTTCTATTAAAACATTTGGTGCACGATTTTTTTGTCAAACTGTACAAATACGAGTTTTTTTTCGAGTTTTGTGTCGTCTGACAAAAAATCCGTACACCAACTATTATTTGTTTCCCCTCCTCCCTTCTATTCATCCTTTATCCTCGTAACACCACTCATCGTCTCGAATATTCTTAGTGCATCAATATGAGACGTTAAGCAATATCCAATCAATCAATCTTCAGTCCCTTATAACAGCCTTGGACATTCCCTTCACTGCTAAAATACCTATATTAAGACACCTGTCGAGGGACATCCAATCGTCCGTGCATAGGTTTCCCACGGAAAATCAACACAATCTTTGCTTTTTATGCAAAAAGTCACAGTTTAGATTCCCGATTCAGGCAGAAGATTTTATACCTTTATCAGCAAATTCTATGGTTGGTATGAATGGATACTTTGAAACGAACCACATAATCAATATTCAAAAGTTGTTTTGAATAATTCCTTGCTGTTTCTGGCGTGTACCCCGCGGGTGGATTGTGCCCAAACATTTTGTAGCTTTTATCTATATTCTCAATAACCTATCTTTGATTGGTCATTGTTCACTCGTCGAAAGTGTCTGTACCTACAGGGTTGGCTTCGTCTGCTTTGAACTGAAATCTTTCACTGAAAATCAGTTGTGTGACAGTGGATGGACTCTTAATAATATGAATGTATTTACTTGTATTTATGTTGTGTAATTTGATATTGTATTTTATACACAAATTAAAATAGTGCATCCACTAGAGATTAAAGCATTTTTTTTAATTTCTGGATAAAATACCATCATAACAGCGTCATAGTCGAAACATATTTATAAAAAATGTATATACACGTGACACATCATGAATAATCACAAAGCCATATAAAAAAGTAAGATTATCGACTTTGTGTAAAATTCTCAACGTTGTATAGAGCTGCATGATGTCGTTTATTCTCGGGAGTGCAGTGTACTCTAGTGCAGGATAGAGTTGAGTGGTGCACATAAAGTGCGCACTAGGGGTATGTGTAAGAGGGTGTAAAATATCGTTAGTAGGCAATGCTTGGGTTTTATTTCCAGCCAAGTCGTTCAGTGGAAGATGGGTTGTAATAATTCTGAGGCTATGGTCATTACTGAGCTATTACTTTTATTACTTTCACGGTTATAACGGTGTGAACTAGAGCGTTAAAATAAAACTTACAGAAATGATCTTCAGGGTAAACAAGAAACACAATTATTTACATAAATGAGGACTAAATTGGATAGTTTTGGTGTATAGATAGGACGTTTAAATTCAAACCTATATGAAATGTTTGATATGAAGCTGTTTCGAACTATATGTTGTTCTAGTTATTTATAGTTCAAATAATAATATTATTTTCAGAAATAGATTCGTTAACTTTAACAAGCAGAACCAAAAGTCTATCTCATAATAAAATATCTTGCAATTTTATATTTACTGTATAAGCACACTTGAAAAAGTTGTACATTTTATGTTATCATAATTTTTATACAGTCTTCATATATTTTTTTTGTAAAGTAAGGTTTTTAATTGCAATGCTTGTAATTTATAAATAAGGTAAAAAGTATAATATATTATTTTATAATAACCAATCTCTTTGCACCAGTTCTTCAAAGCTCCGTAGAATGTGCAGTACTAGCATAAAGTACTGCTTCATGTTCGAAGTACCGTTCTACTGACCTACATACTTCATATCGCAATATCTTTCATTAGAAACTTATATACAAGCACGGAAATAAAAATATGAAATTCTTCTGCGCAGAATCAAATTATCCTAGTCAAAGTTATCCCTTTATATTTCTCGCCATAGAGTTGTGAGTTTCTAGAATCATATTTCCCTAGTTTGCCATGATAGAATGTGTCGTTTTGCTCGTAGATGTTGTAGTTACGCCAACACTATTTTGTTATAAGAGTGGTTATGGTTATGAAGTCAATTATTGAAATTGAAGCCAATATCAACCTCTTTATGAGTAGTAATTTTAGTTGAAGTCAATAGTACACCGATGAAAACACCTCCCCCCGCCCCCTACATTAAATTTACTACGAAATAATATTTTATTACCAAAGAAACTGTTCAATATATATTTTTCCCGATAAAATTTCAAATAGACTTTTCAACACTATCTATATTTCACACAATTTTATGTTATAAGGTTTTTACGATGCTTATTTGATGTATGATCAGATATGTGATGGACTGCGTATCCTACACAGTCATGCAGTCCGCCACACACCCGATCATATAGAGTTTAGCAGAATAAACCCCTTATAATATAACATTTTGCGAAAAAGAGATGGTGTTGGTGGTTTTGAAAGTCGTATATTTGACTTCGCAATAGTTGTGAGTATTAAAGCTATTTCAGAGTACTCTTACGGATATTTTGAAAGTCATAGGACAATGGTTGAAAGTTGCACAACTTTTTCAACTGTGCTTAAAGTAAATATAAAGGAACTAGAATAAAAAAGTTTTTAATACTCGACAATAGCTCTTTTTTTGGCCATTATAATAATAATAGGTAGTTTAATAACTACTGAGATTGTTAGAACTGTTATGTTTAATAAGTATAAACAATATTTGGACTCATCATGTTCTTTTAATATCTTAATATTATATTAAATTAGAGCAAAAACAATATTTCGCCTTTTGAAGGGTCCTGAAAGTACCCGAAATATTGATTTTGCTTTAATTTAATATATTAAGTTATTAAAAGAACATGATGAGTCCAAATATTGTTTATACTTATTAATAATAGATAGATTTGGGGTCAATAAGAAGAGTACCTACGTGCAATACCTAATTTTGAGCTTAAATATGTTTTTTATTGTTTTAACACACCTTTAGTTTGTCTCCAACTCGAGTACTGAAAATAATTTTATGAAAATATAATATTTAATGTGCGTTTTTTTGTCACATGGTACAATTAAGAGTTATGATCCAGTGGACGAAAAAAATCGTACATCAAACGTTATTTCAGAGAATTTTACTTTCCCATAAACTCGTGTTGGAGACAAATATGTGTTTAAACAATTTTTTAAAAAAATGTATCGCAAAATTAAGTATTGCACCTAGAACTTTATTTTTCGTATTGGCCCAAAATTTGCATATAATGACCAAAAAAGTGCTATTGTCACGTCAAAAAAACATTTTCCCCCTTTTTTACTCAAGTTCCTCTTTCCATGTTCTTTGGACTTTCAAAACATCGGTAAGAGTGCTATGGAATAGCCCAACCAACCAAACCATTGTAGCCTATTGACTGACGACTGACGTCAGAACCTTACCCTATTTTAATTTTGCTGAGATCTTTTATACTCTCAGAATTACACTATGTACTTTGCGATTAATTAATTTGAATTTGTCAACAATCGTATATTTTAAGCTATTTACACACATATTACGAACAACGATTTGATTACACTCGGCGCTATTTTTTTTCTATAATTAATATTAGTTTATAAAGCAATTAGTAAATTTATTTGTAGTTTTTAGTGGTGTGGTAATGGCCCAATTCACAATTGTGATAGTTTTAAATTTTTCGTTACAAATTGTTTCCCGCAGCACATTGTGTGGAGTATCAGGCTAGGTTTTGTGTTGTTATACTTTCTATGGGAGTCTGCGGTAAAACAGCACATGGTAATTACTATCGCTAATGACTGAAAAAAACACACACGTCGTTTAACAAACTTTTACAGTGTGTGATGTGAAGTTTAATGACGGTAGGTCTGTAATGGTAATATTAACACAATTTGTGATAACAATTTGACTTGACTATAATGTGTTTTATAGATAAATAAATAAAATAAATAAATACATTCGTATTTAGAGTCTACCCACTCTGTCACATGACTGATTTCCAGTGGGGGACATTAAATTTAAAGCAGACCAAGCCAACCTTGTATGCGCCGAAACCATCGACAAGCTTACAATGACCAGCTAGAGACCGGCAGATGTTTTGTATGTCCATACTTATACCTCAAAGCTTTACTCTACAATACTATTCATTCACATGTTTGAATTTGAAACATTGTCTAATCGGATATTTGGTTAACATCTCCATTGTTACATAAATGGAGCAATGAGCTACATAGTTATTTTCATTAATGTTCCTTTCTGTTGAGTTGCATGTTGAATTTTTTTTTTGAAGTTGAATTTGTGGATGCATGTATTTAATGAAAGTCTATAAGCATTTAAAAACTTGTTTCTATGTCTAATTTGTATGTTTCGTAACATAATGCCTATATGGCCTATATGGACGAATTGTCTGGAATAAAATACTAATAAAAATCAAGTATTATATCGTCTCATAAAAAATGTGTAAGTTTAACGAATGATAGCGCAGACTAGACACAATATTGTGTGTTGTTTGATCATTTCAAAAGTCTACTTGAAAGGAGCGCATATTTGATTGATAACTATGAGAAGTTTTATATTATCTCGCTATTGCGGATTATACTCCACCAAAGATGACAAATATAAGAGGATGTAAACATATCAACGTATTAGATTGTATAAGTCGTCGATAGTTTCTTAAAGAAATGCTTTACTGGAGTAAGAAGATCTAGTCAGACCTAGTCCAAGATCTAGAACTAGCAACAGGAATAGGAGTAAGAAGATCTATACAGACCTAGTCCAAGATCTAGAACTAGCAACAGAGGAAGTAGCTTTGTGATCGACGCAACCAGTGGAGTGTTGTCACCCCTAGTCCGCATTCCGAAACTTGGTCCGCGCATTCCGGCTAAGTTTGTCACGCCCCCTCTTCCCCACCCCCCCCCCCCCCCCCCCGCCACCCACTAGATGGGCGCGCGGATATGCGGGCGGAATTGCAACTAGTTACGAGGAAATCTCCAAGACGCCGCCAACTGAAAAACAAGATGAACACTCCGTTAGTTTAGGTTAGGTTGGTACCGCCGCATTACATGAGATATTAGCGTCGCTTTAGAACTCAGCCCCCCAAAGAAACAACAAGAGTTATCGTAATTATATGTTAATGTTTGTCTTCTTTGCCAAACGTTTACACAATGGTTGGGTGATTACAATGCAAATTGCATGATACTCTAATTCTATGCTTTTATCTCAACGCATTTTATTTTAATATAACAAATTAACTGTCAGAATTGTTTAATACATCGGATTTATGGTGAAGTTATTCACAGAAATATTTTCTTTATTGTGCCGTTCTTAATAACCTTCTATTAAACAATGAATGCTTCGTTTGAGCGCTGTAAAAACTTTAGAATTGTAGAAACTAAAATAAAAACTAATTACATTTTATAATTATTTCACATTTTGTCTTGTTCTATTTACCCAAAACAATGAATAATTGTGCAACAACCTTTATAAATATGAGTGTGGTAAAAATTTTTAATCCTAGATTTTTTCAGAGTTGTTATTTATTCATTTGCTTTTTTTTTTTTTAATTTTTAAAACCTGTTTTACTAAGTAACGAACAATAAGCATTGTAATTAATTCAATTTTACAAAATACGACATGACGTCATGTTTTTTACTTCTACCAGATAACCACCTTGTGACATAATACATATTAACCTTTTATTTACAGTACATACGCAAATTTAAATAAATGGGGTAAAAGAAAAGTAACCTTGTTTTATCATAACACAACGTCGACCCTTATTCGGAAGCAAATGTGTCTTGTTGATGGACTATGTGTGGGTTTGTACGTCTATGCAGACTTTGTTATTGTAAAAATTAAAACGGCAATTAAAAATTGCTTTACACAAAAATAGGAAAGGTGCTCAGAATATATTATATTAAATAATTCTTATTATTAATATGTAGATCATAATCAGCTCACATTTATAATATCATTTTTAGGTTGCCACTTTAATATTAGACACTGGCAATTTTAAAGATTTGAGATATATCAAATAACATCAAAATATTACAATTATTTCCACATTCTGTATAGATGAGTTCGCTAGGTAGTTGCCACTCGGCACATGTCACTAGAAAACAGTATGAATATTGAATTCATATCCTTGCATTTAAACCATCAATGGATAATAAGGGACTCTATACGCATACTCGACGGTTACAACAATATATTAACTTATGTTCTAAAATCACACAATTTGAAAAACATGATGGCTCAATGGCACACGGGCGATGCAACATAGATTCTCTAAATTTTAATTTTGTTCTTGTAAAATCTTTTTTTCATTAAGATAGTTTTAGTTAAGTTTTTCATTAAACCTGCAAAGTTTCAGAGAAAGTTCGATATTAAAATTCTAACGTTGAATAAATAAAAAACTGTTTTGTATTTATTCCTTTATCAAAGATTTGCACAGGCGTAAATAAATTTCGACAAATTTCTTAAAAGAGGTTGTTTTTATCAAGGAAACGCTTTGAACTTATTTACTTAAATTTAAGTTAAAAATAAGATGGAATGTTTACTAAGTGAAGAGATAAAGCAAATAAACGGGGAAAAGAAGACGATGGAAGAATTGCAAAGTCCCGGGAAGCTTTTTATATGATGAGGTTCACGAGAAAAACAGGAGCCGAGTTCAATCTTTCGCTTCAGAAATACGCCCACGATGGCCGTTATTTATTCAAGACTGAATTATATGGGAAAAACATGAGCATTTTAATTATGTTGAGGTAGGTATTATAATTCACCAAATTGTAAAGAGATTTAAAAATGTAATATTGACATTGATGAACCATGATGTTAATGGAATTAAACCATAACATGATCGACCAACATTGCTAAGATACACATGCATGAACATACTTTGTGCTCGTCGAGTTAAGAAAGACCATGAACCAGACAAATGTTTCGTTTTTAAGACAGTCAATTGCAAAAGTTGACAATTGAGTTTGTATTTTTCTTCTTTAATCCTGAATTTGACGGATGTAGCAAGAGCGTCTATATAACAGTTTTAAAGGAACGTAAATTTTTCCCCCACAAAAAATTAATTAAAAAATATGCTTTCATACATTTATTTGTACAACACATTTTTATTATTGCATCCTGGCTTGTCATAATATATTTCATACAAAATGTTGCCCAACATTGAAATGAAAAATCTTTTGTGCGTTCTACTTTGTATTTATAAATTATAATTTATATATTGTGAGTATTTATCTTTTCCAGATATCTGGCGAGCTTGGTCCCAGGACTGCTTGTTGAGGACCCGGGCTCGAAACCCAGCCTCGCGGGACTTGCTTTCATCCATCTCCCTCTGCAACGTGAGTCCAAACACATCTTGTTTTAGTCGTCACTAAGTTATTCCACATATTCCACTAAACGAGGCGAATATTAACATATTATATAGGTCACAACTGAATATATGGCGTAGTTCAAGAGGAAATCAAACCATGGTTTCCTCGTTATGAGCAATTCGGAAATGTGGATATAATTCCGATGTGGTTTATGTTGTATTTATTAATGAGTTCACATATATAGCCAGAACTGCAACGAAGATTGACAAATATGATATTAAAATATTAGAATAGTGTCAGGCTGCAGACATTAAATTCTCGTTGCACAGATGTGCAATCAAGTACAAACCGCTAAATACCGTTGTATGTACTACAAACTACAATAAACATGAATGATTCAACGGTTTTGCTTCACGATTCTTTTGAAAGTTACTTCAAGTAAATAACCAAACCGTTTTATTTGTTTTATATGTATTTTTATAATGTGAGTCCAATTGAGTTACAAAAACTTATTTTAAAGTAAGATTTCCAAATAGGAGCCTTTTCATGAGGCTACATTTGCCATCTTGCTGACTCTAGAAGAATAACGTTGTCAGAATAGTATTTAAATTCGTATTAAAAGAACTTTTCACTGCCAATGTCGTGATAACCATAATAAAGAATTATGGTAACTGTTTGAGTTGACAATAACAATCGCCATTTGTGCATTTGAGATATAATTTGAAGTAATAATTTTGCTTTAATCGTTTTAAATGATAAATTACTTAGGAAGTGTTTGCACTAGATGAAACATTCCTTTTAATTGCGTTACTTACATTGTATCAGAATTTTAATTCGATATACTGTTATACAAAACTGTTAATATATTTTCTTCGGTGAATTAAACAATGTATCATCACAAATTGAACCAAATATTGAAAATGACCCTCAAGTTAAAAATAAAAAATGTAAACTCTATTTAAAGAGTCCAGACGATTACTTCCCAAATGTTAGAAAATTTGTTAATGTTGGATACTCATGTTGTGAGTGAAGATTTTCCTCATTTCAATTATCTTTCCTAGAAACCACAAACTTAATTCGTCATTTTCTCTACAGTAGAAATATTTTTTTGGTTTTCATAAATTTCATTTGTTTGCCTTTTTGAGTAAAAAACCCATATTGTGGCACCCCCCTATTAACATAAATCATTCGTCGACATAGCCCTCTGAAGGGTGTAAGAAAAACACGAATAATAGGCTGGAAAATAGTGACGTAGCGAAAATGTTTGATTGATTGTAAAAAGGTTTTATGGTTCCGTTTTGATGACCGAGTCTTGCTTGACGCTTTCATTGAGTCAATATCGCACCATGGAGTGTAAATCTACCTCAGACTAGGATTGTGTTGGTCGAGAACTATATAATACAATCATTATCGTTAGATTGTTGGCTACATCGAGTCTGGATTTGACATGCTTAAAGTTATCTAGACACGTATTTGAAGCCATCTAATTGTGCAATTGAGTTGTGGTTTGCTACAGTATTTGAATTAGATTATAATGTAGATATACTCGCCTATATTCATCACTTTTCTCTGTCTGTCCGTCTATCCGTCCATCAATGTAATATGTCTCACGTTGAAAACAGATCATTTCCTCCGATTTGTTATTAACATTGCCCTTCTTCAGAGACAATACCAGAATGATTTTGAAGACACTGTGCGTCCTATAGAGAGAGGGGGTGAGGGAGGTACCTAGAGCCAACCGAAGAGAGAATATCTTTAACCATGGCTTCTCCACCAAATGCAGTTGAAAAAATCGGAATCAATAATGGTAAAGCTTCGACTCCTAATATTTTGGGTACCCAATTACCTTATTACTAACCTTCCTATTCGTTCAATTAATTTTCTGTTTTGATCGTCTTTCATTGGATGAGCGAGGCGAAGACTTCAATATCACTGCCCCCCCCCCCCCCCCACCAAAAAAAAATAGCTCGGGTGTTTTTGTTTGTAATGTTTGTCTGTTTGTTCAGGCTCTGGCGGGCAAACGGTATATGCAATCTTGATGAAAATTAGAGGGGACCTTCAAAATCTCTGAATTTAGACCTTCCCTAATTTAACTTCAAAATCTCTGAATTTAGACCTTCCCTAATTTAACAAGAGATCCCACGCATACTAAAAAATTACAAAAAAAACATCCAGCAACGCGACTAGAAAAAGTGTTAGCGAAACGGCCTAGTAAAGAAAATTGACTTCTTTAATTTATTAGTCGTAGAGCCTAATCGAAACATTCTCCAGTAGATGATTGCTTCATTGCTATAGTTTAAATAACGAAAACAAACCACAAAGTAACAATGCATATAATGTACATTCCAATGTCCAATGTGGCACGAAGACTACCATAAAGATTCGTTCTAAAATGCCAACGTGTCACAAAAAGGATTGACCAAACTCAAGTAGGTAAACAGTAACTTTCCGATGTCGCTGCAATCCAACGAGGGAAGTGCATTACGTACAAGATACTGGCGATGTTTGCCGTTGAACGAGAGCTCTCGAGAAAACATGGTCCACAACCCTGTTATCAGCCAGTGTGTTGACCTACCCAGTCTCTCTCTCTCTCTCTCTCTCTCTCTCTCTCTCTCTCTCTCTCTCTCTCGCTCTCTCTTTCTCTTTCTCTCTCTCTCTCTCTCTCTCTCTCTCTCTCCTCACTCTCTCACTCCCCCCCCCTTCTCTCTCTACTTGGCTGAGTGGTTTATTGCCAGTGAAGAGCCACTTATGCTGACGGACACATGACAAGACATATGATGGATGGTACCAGGGTTAGTTTGAGTTTTGAGTTCTTGTGTGCTTGTGCGTGTGCGTGAAATATAAACCCAATGCGTATTTTTAAACGTGCATAGATATAATACAAGGTCAACAATCTTCTGATTTTACACTTTGGAACTCATGCTCAGTTGTCGATTTATAAATTAAATAAATTAAAATCGTAACACAATAATCTCACTTAGTAAAATTGTTAAAGTTCAATTAATGTTCGCTTATTTTATATCATGATTCATCCTGTTTAAAATCTTAAAGTAATTAATCAATTAAAAAACATGCAGAGAATTATTAGTAGCAAGTTTAACAGTATGAAGAATGTCAAGAGAATGTTTAAACACAAAAACACTTAGCTAGTCACTATAAAGAAAACAATTCAATCCTTTTAGGATATTTTATTTAATTTTGTATTACTATTTGCATTCTCACAAAAACATTTGCACATGTTTTATCATAAATATGTATGCAAGAGTACCAGTAAGAGCATCTTTCCAATAGTACGTCATCTTCTTAGCACATTACTTTATAATTATAAAAACAGTGTCAAAGTTAAACTAAATTGTTATCAAGATTTGAACACAAGAATGATGGTTGAACACAAGAATGAAGATTCGCGTTCGGTGGTTTCTTCCGCGAAAGATTGATTACTCCCTGATTTGCTGTTCCTGATTTTTGGCAAACCTCATATTCGTTTGAGTGGGATCGTCTAATAAATCAGTTTTTTTCTTTTCGTTTAATTTTTTTTTTTTTTTTTTTTTTTTTTTATGTTTTTATTTTCTTCTTCTTTTTTCTTTTCTTTCTTTTCTTCTTTTTTTTCCTTTCCTTTTTTCTTTTTTCTTTTATTTTCTTTTTCTTTTCTTTTCTTTTTTCTTTTCTTTTCATTCCCCACCCCCTTTTTTATATATTCGATTCATTCATAAATTGCATTTAATATCCTTTTTATTTGTTATCAAATTTGTTGAATATTTAATGCATTGTTGTAATATTACTAGTATTTCAAATATTTACTTAAATGTAGTTCATTGTTGTGTCTGCATCTATGTAATTAGATTTATTTAGTTGTCCTCCTTTGTAAATCAGTTTTTATAACTGAATAGGATAGACGTTAAATAAATAAATAAATAAAATAAATAAATAAATAAATAAATAGAGTATCAAATACAACTTAGATAAATTTTAATACAAAAACTCTGCAAATCTAAACTTATTTCACAAAATGTTAACAAATCATTACTACGATTTACGAAAAATAATCTTTAGTGAGACCCTTGTAGCATGTTTTTAATTCATTTTGAAGAGCATTCCAGAAGGAGACATATCTATTATAAAATCCATTATGGTATGATGATGTTATAGCCCTTGGAGGTATCAAGGGGATGTCATTATGATTATCTAGGGGATGTATTTATTCAAAACGCAATCCTTCCTGCCGAACCGTAAAACTGTTCAGGGATATTTACAAACAAAAGTTTCGATCAATTACCTTCGCCTCCCGAGAGGAACGCTGCCATTAGGGCGAGGAATAATACGCTCTGCCATGTTGTGTAAACATGGTCAACTCCCACGCTCATCGCTCAAATGTTGGCAACACTTTTAGAGTTTTAACCCTTTCACTTCCTGCGTCGCAGTAGTCGATAACAGAAATCGGATCTTTTAACTCTTCTATCTTCCTCCTGGTCAAAATTGGTTTAAAACCCTTTCGGGTAAGGTTTTTTGTTTAATATTTAGAAGGCGGTGGAACTGATATTAGCCTTATGAGTTGGCAATAATTTTGTTAAATCGGATTTTTTTCAGCAATTTTTTTCAAAACATTTCATGGGGGTGTAGTATAGTGTGTAAAACACCCTTGTCGTCTGACACCCGACATACGACCGAAAAGGGCGCGAAAAGGGGGAATAGCAACCTTAGGTGACTTTTAATAGTATGATGTCAGTGAAAAGTTGATTGGTTTAGGTCAAAAGTTTTAAAACTTTGTTATATGGATGCAAACAATTTTTTTTCAGTCTTCTACTTTATTTCATATAATTTTTCTTCACATTAAGCCCTCCTTTTTTGGATTTACAAATACAACCAAAATGTAGCCCAGGGGCTAAATTGTGCGTAAAATATCTTAAATGTATTAATTGTCGCCAACAATCCCGGATATTGAGTACGTTTTGTTATCAAAAGACTTTTTTTATATATATAATTTGGGATCTAGGCTATCCGTCTGTCCGTTTATCTCTTTGTGCCATCTAACATCCGAATTGACATTGCTTTTCTTTTGTTGGCTCTGCCCTTCAACAAGAATAATACATAATAATTATATTGGTGATAATTTTTCAAGTAGAATTTTTTCTACCCGGCACCTCCACCAAACATTTAAAGCACGATTTAAATTAATTATTATTTAACGTCTATACTAATTAGATAGTAAAACTGATGGTTTTCTTCGATAATCTGTTTGTTAGGCTACGCTTCCTACTTTAGTCACTACCATATCCATGCCTGTAAACACACTTAAACACTTTTTCTTACGCCATTTTATACGAAAATGAAAATGAATTCTACATATTGTTTGCCAGTAAGTTACCCAATACTGGCGAACAATATGAAGCCCACTGAACCTAAACCATAAGACCTTGTATCCGAGTCCTACACTTGAACCTATACCCAGCAGTTTGTTTTTATTTCATTGTTAGTAACCGACATTGTCCTTGCCCTCCGAAGATCTCCCTTCTGTTTTATAGTCTATGGAGAGGCTTGAACCCCCGCCCCCTAGGGTCAGGCCCGAGTGAGAACTAAGCCAGTTAAGCCTAGGCTGTCGATTGCGAGGAATAGCCTGAACTGCGTCAGACGGCCACAAACTCTAAGGGCTGCGTCGAACACCGCCCTGTAACGTTGAGTGTAGACACAGCCCGAGAATTATCAGATGTTTCAATTTTCTTGGTCATTTTATTAGTTCTTAATCGTACATGCAATGATGTGCTGTAATCATTGAATCGCCTAAAGAACATGTCTACTTATAATAATTATATGGGTACAAAGATAAAATCAAAATTCAATATTGTTTAGTGAGTTTTTGTGCAAGTTATAGTGAGTAAATTTTAAATAAACAAATTTCCTTATAATGATTATTTAAATATGGATAAGCTAGTTGGAAAGCGATTATAGTGATTGTGATATTATAGTGCAACGGATTTACTGTATCGTTCCTGCTACTGCTCCTTCTGTTTCTAAAGCCCTGCTCCTCAAACAAGGCAGTTAATGATAGTAATAAATTTAAACAATTTTTTTTTGTGGTATTTCAAAGGTATTTATTAGTTCTTGATTAAATTATTTGAGTGATATATTGTTCAGCAGTAATTTCTTCGTCTTCACTCCACTCTAATGGTCATCTTATTTTAAGTACCTCCTCTGTTTAACTTGTTTATCGTGGAACGTAACATAAGAACACAAAACCGACATCCGAATGCAATCATTTTATCTTTCACTTGCATTCCTCCCTCGACTTGTTTATGTAGACTGCATTTTATTTACTTTCACAGATTGAGTTTATTTTTACATTTAGCCTCCCTTCCTAACCTTCTCGCTCCCCCTCCCCCCCTTTCCCCTATATGAAAACGGAAATGGGGACTATGAATCATAACCACAATGCACTGCGGTCACAAAAATACGCGGCCAAACGACGCAACGCTCTTCCCAAACCTCTGGAGAACTGCGGGCTATCTTTGAAGCAACAATTTATAGGAAACCGTTTACTGACGCCGCGATGACCCCCCCCCCTCCCCTGCCCCCCTCCTGCCATGACTTTAGTTATTTCTTCCCGGTTTACTACGTGGTGCTGCGGACCGCATTATGGAACAGACCTCTTTGAGCTATGAGTGGGATGTGAGGATTCGAGAGTGTGGAAGCTAAATGTGGGGTTCTCTCTGTTATATTATGTAAAATGTACCGGTAAACTAAAATGCTCATGAAGTCACCCAGATGGATATTCTCACATTTTACTTTATAGGTCTCGAAAAAACATTGTCTATCAACCGTGAATATACACTTATTTATTTTGTTTAACCTTGGTTTTATAGTTGGCGACTATGACGCTGTTATCATGGAACTACATAGACAGAAATTAAATAAGCGATTATTATTTGTAATTGAAAGCCGTGTAAACGCTCAAAAAATAATTTTATAAGAGAATAATAATATAACGGGTTAAAATAAAAATGCAACATAGGCCTATAACAATTTTTTATTTCCTTTGATGCAAGTTTAAATACATTTATCTCTTTGAACACCATGAAAATAACATTATTATTTAGCAACAGACAAAACTCTGAGTACTTGTTGGACAAAACAATTTATAATCAAATTCTATTTGGGGACTTTTAGGCCTATGTGCTCTTTTATTACTTTAAGAAATTATGCTATAATTCGTTTGTTTTAATAGCCTTCTAATAAAAAAAAACAATTAAAACAAAAAAACTCAGCCATAAATACCTTACCCCCGATTTGCGATGGTACTAAACGGTACTTTATTTCAAACCCCCCCCCTCCCCCCCCTCCATGTTTTTTTTACATTGTTTATATTATTTATTAACGTCTATCCCATCCAGTAATAAAAACTCATCTACAAAGAAAGTCCATATACATTACACATTATCATTTTTAGTATTTTACACGGTTTGATGAAGAAAAGATATAAATAATATCCGGCTCTCACTGAAGTTAAATTCTTCGTAAAATTGCGTTTAACGTATTCCTCCCCTCTTTCTCCACCTCCAGTCTGTATACTTAGTACAATAAAGCTTGCTAACACCCGCGTTGTTGAGTTCTTATCTCGGCTGATTACCCCTAATCACGTCTCATCCCTCACTTCCCCTCCCCCCCCCACCGCCAGCCTTGCCGGCGATAAAACACCTTGCATTGTTTCATAATTTCTTGGGCGTTATTGTGAGCAGAACAGTTTTCTCTTGTAGTGTTTTAAACTTGCCAAGATGCATCTCACTCATCTAGTAAGGTAACTAGGTTTAACCTGTAAGGACAGACAGATGTATTTCATTACTGACTCACGTATTCTTGTAGTGCGCGAAATAAATTAGAGTTTGATTCTTCCCAGATTTGCTGTTTTTGCGTATTTCATAATTCGTTTGAGTGGATTCGTCTCATATATCAGGTTTAGATACGTGAAAATAGCGTTTTGTGAGTAAATGCTACAAAGCGCTATTTTTACTTATAACTAAGGTTTTTCAGTCCAATTTATTTAATTTTCCATTTATGCATTATTTATTATTTAATTTTTTTTCATAGTATCTATAATTGGGTTTTAAAGTTTTAC
This sequence comes from Sweltsa coloradensis, assembly GCA_024449915.1. NCBI lineage: Eukaryota > Metazoa > Arthropoda > Insecta > Plecoptera > Chloroperlidae > Sweltsa > Sweltsa coloradensis. Next base: position 5,929 of record JAMZAV010000902.1, on the reverse strand, counting down.
ACCTTGACGATCTTGATGACAAAATTCCAATTAAAAAAATATGTAAACGCTTCATACTTCATACATACTTCATACTTCTTACACTTCATTTGAAAGTGGACAAAAAATAGATGCTACAAAACTCTATAAAATGACACTTGAAAACGCTATAGGCCTATACACGTACCTCGAAAAATCGAATCATTTCATTTTATTTTCGTTTTTTGTAGTGTGCAGGCATGATAACAACATGCTATCTTTCTCTATGTTACAATGTCCGATGTCTATAGTTTGGTAATTGTTATTACACAGTATTATTCGCTTGTTATTTAAATAAGTTGTTTGATTCATGCAGTATTCATGCATTCATGTAGTATTTGATAGTGGCAAATGCATCTGACAGGAGGAAGAGGAGGAGGAGGAGGAGGAGGAGGAGGAGGAGGAGGTATGTGTTTCGGGTACTTAACTACGGTTTCTGTTCAAGGTAAAATACGCAGCAATAACTTATTATCGAAGCACTTTTCCTTAGCTGTCTGGAAAAATATGAGTATGCACCCACTTTCGTTGACTTCAATTACATTATTAATATATTATTGCAATTTACCAATGTGTCATCACGTATATGTACATAGAAACCATAACTACCGTACCGATCGTATTCTGTGGCTGCAAAGCCCTTGTTTTCTGAATAGCTGAATGTATAGAATCACAAAACAACCTCTACGATAATAGATAGGCAATTCAGTCTGCAAAATTCGAAGTCTATGCTTATAATGGGTAGAAGCAATTAAAAATGCTTTTTAAACTAATTCGATCATGCTGAATTCAAAAAACAATGTTGACAAAACCAGAAATGACTCTTTCACCTTCAAAACACAAAATTTTGGAAATCGAGAAATCATTTTTTAATTTTGTTTTACTATCGTAAAAGCAATTAACATGCTTTTTAAACTAATTCGACCATGCTGAATTCAAAAAACAATATTGAGAAAACCAAAAATGGCTCCTTCACCTTCAAAAATCAAACTTTTGGAAATCAAATCTAAATGAAGTTTTAAAAAATGAAGTGTTTGTTTTACTATCTACAATTATAAAAAAATATATATAAATGAAGTAAATATTAATGATATCTCTGATCAAGAATTAAGATCTAAACCAGCCACCTGACGTACCCTAACAGTCTTACGAATACCTTGTTTTATAAGTGTTGGTTCGAATTTTAACTTTGTTTGAAATATAGAATTATTCGCATTTTTGTGCATTATACCTGCATGAAGTCTGTGTCATTCTGTTTTATTATAGTTGAATGCGTTAAAACTAATTTATGTGAGATACCAAGAAGTGAGTTAGACTAACAAACGGTTTTAGCCCAACACATTACGTGCGCCGATCAATCAAAATCGTCCATTTCTGGAAAAAGAGTTGCATCAATTAGGTTCACCACAGTATAAGAATTACATTTATTTAGTTATGTGACTGCATTTTAAATAATATTAAAGTATAGTATTGTATATTATAGTGTAATATATTCAAAAAATCATTAAAAACTCTCGCTGCAAATCTGTTAATTTTCACGAACCATTTATATAGTTAGTGGGTAGTATTGAATTATGTTTAAATATTTTATTTTACATTTATTGTAGAATTAACTTTTTGTTATTCTATTCCGATCAGTGTCGGTTGCATGTAATGCATGTAAATGTAATGAAAAAGATCTAAATTCCTATCACGTCTGCATTGATATTCGAACATCCTCGTTCTAGTTCAAAATGCTTGCATGCATCAGTGCATGGCATCCCTGTTTTTTTTTTTACACCCACACCTATTATTTGAGCAACCAAATTTGCAGCTACAAGAAATAACTTCGGCACATCCAACTGGAATAGTATCTGTAGTCATTAGAACAGGGGTGATATCGCACCCAGTAATGTTCCACACAAATTCGCGCGGGTTATATTTTTGGTGTTCCTATTGGGGGAAAATGAGAATATTATAGCACATACTTGGTGTTAAAAATAACTTATAATGTAATCACAAAATAACACTAAGCAGTAAAAGAACCTCGGGTTTCTTGATAGTTTTCCATATCATAGTTTGGTAGTGGCATTTCTTAATATGGAGTGCATTACTTGTTAGAGTAACACGATCTTATGACAATGTATATTATGAAAACCTTTAGATATTGCATTGTTTATGCGAGCAAACGAGACTTCGTATTTCACATCGTTGACTTTTTCTGTCTTTTAAAGCATTTACAAAATCCCTTTTCCTTTGTCTGAGGGTGTCTGTAAATCGCCATTTTTCGACGACTGACAGATTAGACCAAGGCTCAAATCGTAACCACAGATTGTCAGAAAACAACTGTGCAGTCATAACTAAAGCTCAAACCAGCCTAAAAGAAAAAATAACTAATTATAATGCTGTAAAGTAATTAACAAATTATTTGTTTTAAATTGAACATCTATGATTAGGCCTAAATGTAAAGACTACTCATCAATCTGAAATCACATGCATTATAAACTATCATGATCACGCCCTGGAAAATGATGAGAGGCTGACTTTATAGACTTGGTTCAGTGTTATCGATACGACGTTACGTGTAAGAAACTCTGGTGGCCTAGATGAGCCAAAAAACATCAATGTTTCTTTCTCGATTTGGTTAATCGGGAAACACTCCCGTAGGTGTAATTGTTATTATTTACTACAATTCAGAAATTACAAAAATTAACCCGTCCTGATGGTCCAGTGGTTAAGACGCTCGCCTGGAATGCGGGAGACCCGTGGTTCGAATCCCGGTTGGGGCGGACTTTTTTAATTTCTGAATTGTAGTAAATAATACCAATGTTTCTTTTCGATGTTGATTGTTACAATGCACCGACAGTGTTGGCTCGAGCGTTAAGCGCGCAACTCTAAATTCGGGAGGTCCCGGGTTCAAATCCCGTCGAGTCCGGCAATCCTGACTGAAGGTTTTTTCCCGAGGTTTTCCTCAGTCGTTAATGCGAATGCAAGGGATTGAGTCCTCGTAAACAGCCCTCGGACATCCCTTCACTTCACAATTGTCCTATCCGCAACATACCTAGTTTGACACCTAAAGAGGGACATGAATTGCACCCTGACAGGCTTCCCACAAAAATTATTTAATTATGTTACAATGCGGTCAAATTACAGTCTCCAAATAACCTAGAAGCGAAATATAGCCTACCACTCTGTCTACTAGCGGCGTGGCTGAGCATTTCCTGTCACCAACACAACACACTACTCTGCGCACTGCTTATATTAGGTCTTACTTTGAAACAATTAGAGTTTGTTCCATGTTTTTAACATAGCACATTAGCGTAGGGCTAACAGTATTATAAGCCTAATATGTAAGTGATTACATACCTTCAAATCACGTAGACGTAGTGCAGGTATATCACATACCTACCTAGTTTTTATAACGAGATCCATTGTCAGCAACGCACACTTCCATTAAAAAAATGCTAATCGCAACGATTATTTACGACTGAGTGGAGTGGGCCGCGGAGGGAGGCTAGGTGAGCAAGGCCGAGAGCCAATCAGCGCCGCGGGTTGATGCTAGCGGAACCCGCAGGGGATTAGCGCGACAGAAAACTAGTTGCGCATTGTCTCAGTAAACAATTAAAAACCGGCGATTGGTATGTTGAAACTGGGCCAGATTTGGCAAGCGTGTTCTACATAGACATAGACAGATTTTGGTAAAATATTGCTATCCCAAATCTTTCCAAATAGGAGATATATTGATGTAAAAAATTGGGTACAAAAATTACGCAAAAAAAAATTGACATAAAAGTGGCACAAAAAGCCTAGAAAACTACACGTACCCAAAAAAGTGGGTTTTACACTTTTAAAACCGGATATCTATTACGATTGTGAATTTTTTTCAAATTTTTCTCATTTTTTATTTAGAGCAATTGAATTTTTAAAAAAGGTGGTACCAGATTTGGGTTTTTGGCCCCTTTTTGGTACTTCTACTCAAAGTAGTTTTGCCAACATTGTTGGGTAGGTAAAGAAAAATTCCCGAATAAAAAAACCATGGGGGCAGTTTCTACCCCAAAAATGTTGTACGATTGACTTTAAAGGCTTTTGGATTTAATTCCCTCTCTATAAAGAGCAACTGATTGTCACGTTCGCGGGTAGAAAAACCAAAACGTATCGTTTCTATATTCTTTCTCGGGGACCGTATCCCCAAATGAGCTCGATGAGCTAGTATAGAAGCAGTGAGCTTGTTAATGAGACCCGTACTGAGGAATTGATTGCAATGACTATCAGAGTGTCTTGTCCGTGATTGAAAACAAGAGGGGATGTAAATTAAGTATTTGTTTATTTAACGTCTGTCCTATTCAGTTATAAATACTTCTTTACAAAGGTGGACAGCTAAATAAAACTAATTACGTTCATGTAGACAAAATAATGAACTAAAGTAAAATAAAGTCTTAAATAGTAATATAACAAACAATTTCTAGTTAGAAAACAATAATCTTAATAACATATTTAGATTTTTTTAAATGTCAGTGCAGCACAGTGCAAAAGCAGATTTTCTGTTAAAAAGACCGTGTAAATTAAAGTTTCAAGTTTAGATATTTTTTATTCTATTTAACTCCAAAGGTTTTAAGTTTTTTATTTCCGCGCTTTTATTCAACTAGCTACCGAGTTTAGAAATGATTACCCCCCCCCCAAAAATTTTTAAGTGACCATAAAAAGTTTTTATTCAATTTTTAGTTTTTTCAAAATTTGGTCGATCCACGCTGTTTTTAAAAGGGAAAAAGACGTGTTTAAGGGTGTGTGGTGAACTTCCAATTATTAAGCAATATTTCTGGGTCATTAATTAAATAGCAAGCTACGTAGCCCTAACAAAATTAATTTGTGAATGTGTTTGGAAATTATTAAGTTGTTTGCCTATGAAAACAGTTAAAAGTTGTTAATTCAAGGGCCAAGGATATTTCATCATATTTTGAATTTTACTTTTCATTACAGCCCGAAGTTAGAGGTCCAACAATAACAAGTAAATAAAAATTTGAACATTGGGGTCCTTGCGCGTCCTTAAAAACTTTATAAGAAAGTTTTAGAGTGCCTAAATTGAGTAAACGTACGTGAAAATGTGAAAAGAAGAATTATTTACGTACACAAAACTCGGTCCCTTTTCCAGCGCCTAATACAGGTTGTATATAAGGTTTAATTTTTAAGTTGAAAATACTGAACTCAAAAACTTTTCTTGTTAATGTAAGGGAAAAAAATTTCAAGTTTTCCTCCCGTAAATTTTCTTAAATGAGAAGTTATTTTCCTGTTGAAAACTTTTCTTTGCTTTTCTAGCACGTTTCATATTATTTGTAATGCTGGGAAAGTTTTTTTGCATGTACACCGTTATTCGGAAAGCATTTTCTTCTTTTGATACAAACAAACTTGGGAGGCGTTCATTAAAACTTACTTTTTCAAGAAAGCGATCTGGACTTTTGAGCAAAGTTTCACACTCGACAGAAAGAAAAACTCTGCGATTGATTCAATAAAGTCCAATTATTTCCTCTGTTGTTCTGAATAAACTCTTTGAGATTTTACGACGAGGTTTGGATGGGGTTGTTTCAATGAGGGCACAAAGGAAGTGGGATTCAGCGTTCAGCGAGTATCGACCAATGTGAGCCTGGTTTCTCCTGCGGGTTGCTCCAGACTCCAGAGAACCATGGCTTGGGGATCCTCAAGGATTTGCAAATCATTGGACTTTTCATTGTTTAACAAATATTTGTATTACGTTAAAAGTAATATTTCGCATTAGACGGTTCAATGGTTTGTTCAAGTTGCCTTGAATTCTAGTACAAAACAGAATCAAAATTTGCATAGGTAATAAAATACAACAATACATCCTTGATATTATGTTTTTTTCTTTAATTCAAAGAAACTTTAACGAAAAAATTGATTAAACGGCATGCGGCTTTTTTCA